>ML107360.1:137768-149700 GCA_003697995.1 Taxidea taxus jeffersonii
ATCATGACCTGAGCCGAAGGCAGCCTCTTAACCAACTGAGCCACCCAAGCGTCCCGAAAGTTTATTTTTTATTCAAAGTTCACTGTTGTGAGTGTTTATGCTTGGCGAGTGGGCTCAGCATCCTTGCCTAGATCCTTTGCCATTCAGGGAGAGGAGTGGATTGGAGAGCTTGTCTGGGCCGGGCCTGAAGGTGAGGGCATCACGGCTGTCCACTTTCCACTAGCTGGAGCTAGTCTGGAGGCCGCGCTCAGCCACATGGCGGGGGGGGGGGGGGGGGGGGGGGGTGTCTGGGAAATATGGCGGAGGTGTGTGCTTGGGAGAAGGCGAAAGCGGCTAGCCAGCCTCTGCTACAGATGAAACAGGAAGTGCCTGTGCTGAGGTTTTGTGAAAATTAGGAAAAATGAATCCCTCGCTTACAAAATTGCAGTCTGTTTCTTCTTCTTTATGAAGGTCTTACTCCGAAAGACGAACAGAAGTTAATATTGAATCCCCTCAACCCTGCCAGAAATATCAGTCAGTTCCTATGCAGAAGTTAATTACCACCTGTTCAAAGGCACCGAAGAAAATGTTTATCACTTTTGCAGGGAAGGCTCAATTCTGAAAACATTATTTTCAAAACACTGCATCCGAATAATGAAATAAAATGTGTTTGTATTCAGTGCAGCTCAGCATTATTATATAAACCCTTCCTTTACTAACTTCTCATAAAAACTTCTTCACATTCTTACCCAAAAAAAAGAATTTTTAAAAAGCTAGACATATACCCACTGAGTCATAGAATAATTGGAATTCTGACAGGAAGATAACTGTAAAGCAGTTCTTTAAAAAGGAACACCACTCTGCTTTATTTAAACTCCAAAGTAGGTAAGCGTTTTATGGGTCGAGATTTTCTCATACGGGGTGTTATGCAATATACAGCTCAGCTTTGAATACTTTTCTCCTTTGTTCTTCTTGCACACCACGCACATGCCATTTGGTGACATCCTGAGGTCTGGGAGGCTACTGGATTAGACTTTCTGAAAAGAAAAGGTTATTCTACATCATGTATAGAAAAAAGCTTTGATGATTCATAAAATTAAAGCCTTTTAGTGCCTGGCAGGGGAGATCTCCTAGTCAATGTGTTGAAAGCAAAGTGGCTGTATTAGAACTTGCCCCCTGACAGAACCAAAGATCTCAGCTGGTTTTTTCGCAGGAAGGACACAAGTGTTAGGCCAACATTGATGAGACCACTTTTTTTTTTTTTTAAGATTTTATTTTATTTATTTGACAGAGAGAGATCACAAGTAGGCAGAGAGGCAGACAGAGAGAGAGGGGGAAACAGGCTCCCTGCTGAGCAGAGAGCCCGATGTGGGGCTCGATCCCAGGACCCTGAGATCATGACCTAAGCTGAAGGCAGAGGCTTCACCCACTGAGCCACCCAGGCACCCTGATGAGACCACTTTTAAACAGCACAAAGTGGACAAAGACATTGTCGGCCTCCAAGAAAGAAACTGAGGGAGTGCCCATGAGTTTGCATGTTACGCAGAAAGTAGAAGGATTATTCCAGTAAATATTTTCTCCTTATGGAATAGCGTTTGAGTAAACACACATCAGGCTCCTGTGCCGCCTGATTTGCCCCATACGGCTGGTCCATGCCATGGAGGAATGACTGAGACCTTCTGCCTCAGAAAATACAAACATGTAGTGGGAAAGGTGGTCTCGTCAAATGTGACTCGGCTAAGAGTCCCAGCAGGGGGACTCCATCCCCTTCTTATCTTCTGTCTTCATTCCTCCCTCGGTTTGAGCTTTTTCTGCCTGGAGAAAGCACTTAGTAAGGATGGACTTGTTTATCACCAGCAGCAGAACTTGGTGACTTACTCATTCGTAGAGAGCTTTTGACTCAATAAAGGAAATTCTTGGTGAGCTTTTCCTTTAGGGATACCAGAAGAAAGTTCTGTGTTTTTCTTTGCTTCCCCATAATATACAGTTCTTTTTATGCCAGAATTCTACCCTTAGTGTATTTTGATCTTTAATCATTTTAATTAGATGCCGTTGCAAAGAAAGCAGTGAATCCAATGACGTGTGCCATGTGGCATTCTAGAGTTTGTGATGTGGACCACTGTGACATTCAAGGCAGTTATAGGCACTATGTGGACACAGAGTTTATGAGTCAATAAAATAATTAATTAATTTCTCCAGAATGTATTATATGACTCAGGTAGTAAAACAGTCTCTCCACTTCAATTCTTTTTTCAATCCTCTTGTGAAGGAGAAAGTCTCAACTTCGTGATAGTTACATGTTTATTCCTCTTTATGACGTTCCGTTCTTTTAAAGGAGAGAACAAGTTTCAGGCTGAGAATCTTCAGCAGGCAATTTTTATTTTAAAGATTTTATTTGTTTATTTGACAGACAGACAGACACACACACACACACACACACACACACAAGCAGAGGGAGCGGGAGAAGCAGACTCCCTGCTGAGCAAGAAGCTCTATGCGGGGCTTGATCCTAGGACCCTAGGATCAGGATCTGAGCCGAAGGCAAACACTTAACTGGCTGAGCCACTTAGGCACCCCTTCTGTGGGCAGTTTTAACTAGTTAAAACTTAGTCATGTTTTCGGGCACCTGGGAGGCTCAGTCGTTAAGCGTCTGCCTTTGGCTCAGGTCACCATCCAGGAGGTCCCGGGATTGAGCCCCACATGGGGCTCCCTACTTGGGGGGGAGCCTACTTCTTCCTCTCCCACTCCCACTGCTGTGTTCCCTCTCACTGTATCTCTCTCTGTCAAATAAATAAAATCTTCAAAAAATTGTCATGCTTTAATATCATTATTTTTAGTTTTAGTTCTTGTCTGTGGGTAGCAAGTGAAACATTTTCCAGCTATCAACTAATAGAAAATTTTCTTTTAAAATCAATAATTAAAATGCCAAAAAGAGTCACTTTAAAGGAAAATATTGAATGACATGTAAATAGTTTGTGACTGAGTCAAGATTTCAAAGCACATGAAGAGTGGGAAGAACACTGGTCTGGGAGCCAGATCATCTGAGTTTCTGTCCTTTGCCACTCACCAGCTGTATGACATGTGGCGAGTCAATGAACTTCTCTAGGTCTGGACTTTCTCATCTGTAAAAGGTTGCAATGTATCAGTGCTTCTCTGTTTGGCTACACAATAGAACTGCCTGATTTAATGGAAGAGAAGCTAAATAAACACACTGCACTATTTCTGTGTTAGGGAATGTTGGAGAAAAATGGGAGCACATAGGAGGGACATCATCAGTGGATCTTAATTATTTAAATTTTATAAGTAAAAATCAAACATTCTACTGTATGGCGGACATTCTGTTACCTGGGCTGCCAGATCACAGTAATGTGACATGTGCCATGTAGAAAAGCCAGGAGTGTGAGAATTTCAGGCTTGAGGTTTGCTGTCCATTTTGCCCATTGAAATTCTCAAGCTGGCATGGGGCATCTGAATAGTCCAGCAACAAAAGCAAGAATAAAATCTCCTTCCACTCTCCTTCCAGAAGGAGACTTTGTATTGCTTGTGTACAATTTAAAGACTTTCTTCTATAATCTCCTTGGACTCAGAAGAGCAATAATGTGGAACCCATATCAAGGATTCAACTAATGATGCATGCTGTTTCATTCAAATAGTAAATGTGCCTACCGTCTGATGCTCTTGTCCCTGGGAGAAATGATCAACACTGATTGACACAGGAAAAAAATAATCAGACATAATTTGAAATAAAAAGAAACCCTTCACTCCAAGAATAACTTGCATTAAGTAATTTTTGCCAAAATAAAATTTTAAAAAAGCTTAGAAGGATAAAACCTTGTGACCATTGCTAAATCACATTGATTCCATTTTAGTTTCCAAAAATAATGGGCCACACTGAAAATATTGGGGGGGCCCACATTAACACTTTTAAGGAACATGTGTGAGAGGGGTCCTAAATAATAACCGAGCAACCTAGAAGGGTAAAGAGAATTTCCAACAGACTATGTGTTGCCTGTCAGGATGCTATCTGATGGGTCAGTGCTGTTGCATTACCTTTATGTTGTTTTAACTGACACACGAGGTACACGTGGACCATTGATCAGACCAGGCTGGTGGGCATGTCCAGCTTTCCATGACACCATCTTCCCTCCTCCTGCCGTAAGTGTTGATCACTTGGCACTTGCCCGTAGCTGTGGGATCCATAACCTTGGAAAGCAAAGGACCGCCACACAGGGTCTCGTGGTTCGGGGTGTTTGTGGGAGCCCCCACAGGAAAACAAGTACACTGTTCTTCTGTTACTAGCTCCAGACAACAAGAGTTCTTTGTATGAGGAGTACTGTTGCCAGTTCATTCAACCCAAATCTACTCTTGCTTTGCTCTTTCTCTCAGGCATTCTGGGCTTTTCCCACTTTCTCTGGTATTAATTCCCACTCAGTCCATGTATGGAAACCCAACAGTTTTGTCTTACTTTAGTGTCTATCATCGCCTCAAACTCAGCATACCCAGCATTGACGTAAGCAGTTTCCCTCTGGCATTTCCATTCCCCACTCGCTCCCCTTTCTTATTTTTAGTTCAAGACACCAATGTTCCCATCTTCCTCCTCCTCACTCTGATGAGACAGCTTGGTGTTGGTACTTCCCTCCCGAGCTTATGCAAGCTCTGCCATCTCTTCCTTCAGGGGGTCTCTTGGTCACTCTTCCCTCTTCCATCCAGTCACATGCCAGGAACAAGAGGGACCTCCTAGAGTCCTTTGACCTCCATCATGGCCCCCTGCAATCCAGACTGCCTGCTGTTGCGGGACAAGTCTTTCTAGACTAGCATCTAAAATAGCATCATAGCCGCACTGTGTTTAGGGACTCCCAGAACTTGCCTGCTGTCTAATGCACTGATGAGGAGAGCTGTGCGGGAGGTGGCAGCAAGGGCCGCTACTTGTACCGAGCGTTTACCATGTGCCGGGCCCGAGACAAACACTGTACATATAGTCTCACTAATTCTTATGACAGCTGAACCTAGGACTTATTATATCATTCCCACGGTACAAGAATGGAAACTGAGGATCAGTGTGTTTTAATGACTTAAATGGCCCAAGATTTTACATGTAAGGACAAGGCAGAGATTCAAGTCCAAGTTTAACTCCATGCTGTATGTTACACCGTGCCACTTTTGAAAATCTCGCTTGGATTTACAGTTCTGTTCTAACGTGCACGGACACTTCAGATCTAACCTTCCCTCCTTCTGCTCTGCAACCGACTCTCCCTCTACTCAATTAGGAGAGTCTCATCTCTGTCCGTCACATATTCCACACTGACTCCCTCCTCCCCACCTTTGCCTGAAATAGTCCTCACCCTGGGAATGCCCTCCCTTCTAACTTCTGTCTGTCTCCATGCTACTCATTTTTCAAGGTCCTGGTCACGTTCAATCTCCAACACAGACTACTCCGAAGTCACTATAGCCCAAACTGTTGCTTCCCATTCCTGAGATTTAACATAGGATCAGCGCTCTATAAGTTACTCATTCACATTTCTGTCTCTCCAGTTACATGTCAAACTAGAGGATACAAAGGTTATGGAAGTGCCTAGTGGACCAATAGCCCTGTGTTTCCATTTTTTGGCCATGGGACCTCAGACACACTGTCTTCTCTGAAGCAGCTTTCCTCATCTGAAAAGAAGATAAGAACCCTCATTCCGCAGGGTTGTTAAATGGATTAAACGACACCAAAAACTGTTAAGCCCTATCTGAGGCCCAGCACTCTGTGGTCTCTAAATGCTTGTGAGTTTTCTCTTCTCTTTGAGGGCTGGGCCATGACTCATGTTTAAAGAACTCTTGCGAGAGATTAGCAACAGCTCATGTGTATTCAGTTGTGTAACGGAAGGTTGAGTTGTACATTTTAACTGAGACCTTGAGATACAAGAGAGACCATTCCAAATATCCAAAACCAATTCTGGGACACTAAAATCCCCTCATTCCAAAGGCACAGAGTGAAGAGTCAGAGAGAATATGTGAAGTGGATTTATGATAAAGAATTTCTCTGAAGTCAAAGCAGAGACTCTAACAGATATTTGTACCCTCACATTTGTCACATTATTCACAATAGTCAAAAGGTGAAAGCACCCCACATGTCTGTCGGCCAATGACCAAACAAAATGTGACCTATACATACAATGGAATATCCATCAACCATACAAAGGAAGTTAAAATTCTAACACATGCTACCACATGGTGAAACTTTAAGACACTTTGTTAAGGGAAATAAGCCAGTCATAAAAGGACAAACGCTATATGAGTCCATTTGTATGAGGTTCCCAGAGTAGTCAAATTCACAGAGACTGAAAGTAAAATGGTGGTTGCCAGGGGCAGAGGGGTAGAAGGAGTGGGCAGGTAGTGCTTAATGAATATGCGGTTTCAGTATGGGAAAACTCAAAAGTTCTGAAGGGATGTGGTGGTGATGGTTGCATAACCATATGAATGTACTTAATTCCACAGAGCTGTACAATTAAATATCACTAAAATGACATATTTCGTGTTATACCTATTTTACCGCAATATACAAAAAGAAAGGGAGGGAAAAAAGAAGGAAGGGGAAAAGTCATGGGGGCTGGCCCAAATTTTCCCCACCTGGCAAAAGGACTGCCCAGAACTGAGCAGGTTTCTAAGGCAGTGAGGGTCACAGATGAAATCACATTTGTCTTTATACCCCCAGAGTCCTACTGGTTCAAGATGCAGGTGACACAGGCACCAGAAAAATCCCGCTCAAACTGACTTAAACCAGGAAACGGATTTATTGCATAGTAACTTCTCTAGGTCATTGGTTCTCAAACTTGAATAAACATCAGAATCACTTGCAGGGCTTGTTAAAACCCAGACTGCTGGACCCCACCCTGTAGTGTCTGATTCTGCAGGTCTAGGGTGATGACGGAGACACTGCATTTCTAACCCATTACTGGGCGCTGTTTCAAGAATGTGGGTGAGACCACTTCACCAATGTATTGGGCTCACGTGTCATCTCTGTCTTCAGGGCTGTGGCTCTGGATCTCTGGCAGTCTCTCTAGCCTTCATCATCCTCCAGTTTCTCTTCGGGCTGATTTTCCTCACGAGCTAAAATGCCTACCCCACTTCCTCTCACATCTGTATCCCACGAAGTTCAGAGCAGGAGCAATACCTCATTTCCCAGCATTCCAGACAAAAAAGCCATATCGGATCAATTAGCAGTTGTTAAAATAAAAATTGAAAACCTGAACACAAATGTCTCTGATAGGTGGTTTCCTATGTAGAATGATCCTGATAACAACAAATAGAAAAATGACCCTCTCCTGAGTGTCTACTTGCTCAATGTCTCTTCTGCTCACAGTCCTTTGCTCCCTTGACCATTAATGACAAAGCCTCCCTCCAGCAGCTCTCATGGGAGCATCTCTGCCAGGAGCACTGAGCTCTCATGCTTAGCAGCTGAGATGGATTTAGCCAAAGTACAAAACCAAATTGGTTCTCTTTGTGGCCATAGCTCCTGCAGAGAGCCAGGCTGAGTTAACAAGGACCCCTGCCAAGCAGCTCCAGCAGGGTCAGTGGCCCATGCTGGCCACTCCCATGGCACCACCGGGCCTGTAGGGCCTCTCAGGGCCACTCAGCAGCTCAGGTGGCTGCTGTTCAGAGGGTGAGGGTAGATTCTTTTCCCCTCTCTTTGTTCTCATCTATAAGTTTTATCTCTTCAGCTTCTACCTAGACAGACCATCTGGAATGGCCAAGTTCCTTGGATCTTTCTTTCAGGCAATTTTCTTTCTCATAAAATCACAGATTTTTTTTAATAACTGGGAGAAATGTTTGACATCAGGCTAACCACAATTCACCACACTTTTAGGTAAAAACACCAAGTTAGGGGCTTTATTATGGCAGCAGACAAAGGCAATTATTAATGACTCTGATGACAAAGAACATCTCTGATTTGTGGCTCAGATCTGCTGCTACCCAGAATCCTAGCAGCAAATGTCGGATGGGTCCCAAAGAGAGGGCTGAGCCCTGATGGAAGAAACCTTTATCATGAGGTACCAAAGCACTTGACACCTTCAAAGTCCTGCTCAAGCCGTTCTCTCCCAAGAAGCCTTGACCAGTCACTTCAGCTTAAGGGAACTTCTTGTTCCTGGAGCCCTAGAGCACTTGGTTGAAACCAGTTTATAATGTTGTAATATCTAGTATTTCAACATTCTCTGCTTCATGACTGGGACTTCTCTTTTATCTCCCAAATTGAATTACAGGCTCTTGGACAACATAAACCATATTAATACCTATTTATAATCTTCAAAGTGTACAACATCACTCTTGACATGGGATATTGGCTCAATAACTACATGTGGATTGGTGATCACTGGGACAGAAAAGCCCCAGGTGGTGCCATGCCCTGTTCTTGATGAGGCAGCTCTGTCTTCTTTACACAGGACATCATTTTACTAAGATGTGATATGTCTATCCAGTACTGAAAATCATCAACATTCAGTATCAGAAAAGATCCGAGGCCTCTGAAAAGCTTCCACTGCTTTCTTTGGCATTTGATTTATTTTATTCCCCAAGTAGACAATACTTTTTGCTTCATTAAAATAATGACATTTTACCATTTAAGTTAATAAGCATTTATTGAATGCATTGGAGAATGTACAAAACATGGTTTCAGGTAATTTGAGATCAAAGGAAAATGCAAAATAACCTCTGCCCTCAGAGAATTTAATCTACTGGAAGATATAAAACATACATAAATTAACATAATAAACAGAATGAGATAAAATCTGCATGGAAGAAGTCGAACTGAAATACATTGGAAACAGAAAAGTCATAAAAATATAGAATTCCTCAACTTCCTAAAGTCTGTCTATGAAAAATCCACAGCGAATATCATCCTCAATGGGGAAAAGCTGATAGCCTTCCCTTTGAGATCAGGAACACGACAAGGATGCTCACTCTCATCACTCTTGTTCAACATAGTGTGAGAAGTCCTAGCAACAGCAATCAGACAACAAAGAGAAATAAAAGGTATTCAAATTGTCAATGAAGAAGTCAATCTCTCTCTCTTCGCAGATGACATGATACTTTATATGGAAAACCCAAAAGACTCCACCCCCAAACTACTAGACTTCATACAGCAATTCAATAATGTGGCAGGATACAAAATCAATGTGCAGAAATCAGTTGCTTTCTTATACACTAACAATGAAAGTACAGAAAGGGAAATTAGAGAATCGATTCCATTTACTATAGCACCAAGAACCATAAGATACCTGGGAATAAACCTAACCAAAGAGGTGAAGGACAGAACACTCATGAAAGAAACGGAAGAAGACACAAAAAGATGGAAGACCATTCCATGCTCATGGATTGGAAGAATGAACATGGTTAAAATGTCTATACTGCCCAGAGCAATCTATACTTTCAGTGCCATTCAGATCAAAATTCCACTGGCATTTTTCAAAGAGCTGAAACAAATAATCCTAAAATTTGTGTGGAATCAGAAGAGACCCTGAATTGCTAAGGAAATGTTGAAAAAGAAAAACAAAACTGGGGACATCACGTTGCCTGATTTCAAGCTTTACCACAAAGCTGTGATCACCAAGACAGCATGGTACAGGCACAAAAACAGACACATAGACCCATGGAACAGAGTAGAGAGCCCAGATATGGACCCTCAACTTTATGGTCAACTAATCTTCAACAAAGGAGGAAAAAATATACAGGGGAAAAAAGGCAGTCTCTTCAATAAATGGTGCTCGGAAAATTGGACAGCTATGTGTAGAAGAATGAAACTTGACCATTCTCTTACATCATATGCAAAGATAAACTAAAAATGGATAAAAGAACTCAACATGAGGCAGGAATCCATCAGAATCCTAGAGGAGAACATAGGCAGTAACCTCTTCGATATCAGCCAAGCAACTTCTTTCATGATATGTCTCCAAAGGCAAAGGAAACAAAAGCAAAAATGAACTTTTGGGACTTCATCAAGATCAAAAGCTTCTACACAGCAAAGGAAACAGCCAACAAAACAGAGGCAACCCATAAATGGGAGAAGATATTCACAAATTACAGTACAAAGAGCTGATATCCAAGATCTATAAAGAACTCCTCAAACTCAACACACACAAAACAGATAATCACATCAAAAAATTGGCAGAAGGGAGGAGTCAAGATGGCGGAGAAGTAGGAGGCTGAGACGACATCAGCCAGCAGGAGATCAGCTAGATAGCCTATAAAACCATTCCGAACACCTACAAATCCAACAGGAGATCGAAGAGAAGAAAAACAACAATTCTAGAAACAGAAAATCGACCACTTTCTGAAAGGTAGGACCAGCGGAGAAGTGAATCCAACGCGACGGGAAGATAGACCCCAGGGGGAGGGGCCGGCTCCCAGCAAGCGGCGGAGCACAAAATCAGAACTTTTAAAAGTCAGCTCCACGGAGGGACATCACTCCAGAGGCTAAACTGGGGTGAAGACCTCACGGGGACAACGTGGACTCGGGTCCCGCGGGGTCACAGAAGGATCGGGGGTGTCTGAGTGTCGCAGAGCTCACAGGTATTAGAGCGGGGAAGCCGGCTGCGGAGACAGAGCCGAGGTTTCCTAGTGGTCTGTGACACGGAGCGGTGCTCTAGGGCACGGGCCGGTGCTCTGTGCGAGGTGTCCCCACAAGATCCGGGGAGACTCCGACCCGGGAGAGCTCAGGGATCTACGGGGTTCGGAGACTCCAGGTGGGACTCTGCCAGAGACAGAGACGCTTGGTCACAGGCTGGGTGAGCTCGGAGCGCTCCCAGAAGCCAGTGAGACGGGACTGATTATGCACGATTTTCTCTGAGCGCGGTCTCCGGGCGTGCGCGGTCTCTGGCGCAAACGTGGGCTAGGGAGACCGGAGGGATTAAACGCTTTTCTATGAAGGCGCACTGAAGACTGGGGCCCCTAGCTCTTGGCTCCTCTGAACTGGAGATTGGGAGGCCGCCATTGTCATTCCCGTCCTCCGGAACTCTACGGAAAGCGTTCAGGGAGCAAAAGCTCCCAAAAGGGAACCTGAGAGGATTACTTAGCCCGGCCCCTGGTAAGGGTGGTGCAACTCCGCCTGGGGCAAAAACACCTGAGAATCACTACAACAGGCCCCTCCCCCAGAAGATCAAAGAAATCCAGCCAAGACCAAGTTCACTTAACAAGGAGAACAGCGGATTCTTATCTGGACAAAATGACAAGGCGGAAAAACTCACCACAAAAAAAAGAGCAGGAGACAGGACCGAAGGCTAGGGACCTAATCAATACAGACATTGGTAATATGTCAGATCTGGAATTCAGGATGACGATTCTCAAGGTTCTAGCCGGGCTCGAAACAGGCATGGAAGATATTAGAGAAACCCTGTCAGGAGAAATAAAAGCCCTTTCTGAAGAAATAAAAGAACTAAAGTCTAATCAGGTTGAAATAAAAAAAGCTATTAATGAGGTGCAATAAAAAATGGAGGCTCTTACTGCTAGGATAAATGAGGCAGAAGATAGAATTAGTGATATAGAAGACCAAATGACAGAGAATAAAGAAGCTGACCAAAAGAGAGACAACTGGAACACGAGGGAGAATTCGAGAGATAAGTGATGCCATAAGACGAAACAACATTAGAATAATTGGGATTCCAGAAGAAGAAGAAAGAGAAATAGGAGCAGAAGGTATACTGGAGAGGATTATTGTAGAGAATTTCCCTAATATAGCAAGGGGAACAAGCATCAAAATCCAGGAGGCGCAGAGAAAACCTCTCAAAATCAATAGGAACCGACCCACACCCCGCCATCTAATAGTAAAATTTACAAGTCTTAGCGACAAAGAGAAAATCCTGAAAGCAGCACGAGACAAGAAGTCTGTAACGTACAATGGTAAAAATATTAGATTGGCAGCAGACTTATCCAGAGAGACCTGGCAGGCCAGAAAGAACTGGCATGATATATTCAGAGC
>RCUC01152752.1:0-55644 GCA_003697995.1 Taxidea taxus jeffersonii
GTTAGGTTATTAAAAAATCTGCCCTGGTGATTTAGCTACTATTTAGAAGTTCAAAGATTAAGGGGCACCTGGGTGGCTCAGCTGGTTAAGCATCTGCCTTGAGCAGGTCATGAGCCCCAAGCTCGACTCTGCTCAGTGGGAGCCTCCTTCTCCTTCTCCCTGCTGCCCTTGCTTGTACTTAGCCTCTCTCTCTTTCTCTCTCTATCAAATAAATAAATAAAATCTTTAAAAATATTTTTAAAAAAAGATCAAAGATAAAAACCCAGATTGGTCTGTGCTTTTACACTAGAGAATTCAGGCTTTCATTTGTTCATCTATTCATTTATCTAGAAGAATTGTGAGCAATTTTTAGATTGTGATTACTATTAAGAAAGGGAATAATAAATTCTAAAAAATAAAGTTATATAATTTTCTTTCATATGTCTTTAGGCTAGGTATAAAGGGAATTGGTAAAAATATCAGATATAGATTTAAAAATTATCTTAAGAGGTTTTTCCCATTTACCACATTTTCTATTATGCTATCATTTTAATTACAAAGTAGGAAATGGTAGTTTATCAGTGTTCAGTATATTACCTCTTGATATCAATGTCCAGGGATAACATGATATGATCTTATTTTTGTGTTTTATATTTTTGTTTTTGTATTTTGTGTTGTTTAAAGGAAAGGATTAGAAGTCATTACAATATGGGTTCCTAGAACAGGATACTTCTTTTCCTGGAATACAACCTGCATTGTCTATCTTCTAAGGGGAAAGACTAACTATTGGATCAACTTCCAAATGAAATAATTTCCAGTATCTCAGTGACACAACTATGTAAATGTCTGTCCTTTTCTATAAATCACTAGTTAATCTTGTAGGACTATGGAATTGATGTCTAATAAAAAAAAAATGACTCCCTGGGTGATCTTTTTATTCAATGAATAAATTTCACTTTGCTGCATTCTTGATCCATTTATTGGGTCATAAATTCATGAGTACCATGCCCAGGCACTGACTGTGTTATTTAGCAGGAATATTCCTCTGTGCAGTCAATATTCTGTACATTCCACTTATCCAGATGACCTTAGCATCTGGGAACTCCTGCATAATTCAGTGTATACATAGATGGGGAAAATCATAAATAATTTAACACTATGGACTGTGTGTATTTTCAATAGCAAAATTGCTCAGCTTTTGATTTTGTGGATCTTATTTGATTGTTAATGACTTTCTGCACAGGAAATTTTTTAAAAAAATGACTTTTAAATGACTTTTTTAAAAAAAAATTAAAATGACTTTCTGCACAGGAAATTTTTTAAAATTTCCCATATTGATTATTTTGGTTAACAGGGTTTGCTACAAAGTACAAAGATGAGGTAGGACGCTCTCTTGAGCTTGCTATTCATTCTGACACTTAATAACTATTTAGAATAGCTCTATACTCATTTAAGCTCTCTTTTTTTTTACCCTGTGACTAATGACAGTGATAGTGTAACATGCCAGGTGACCCTGTATTTTATCTTCCAAACCAGGTCAGTTTTGATCAAAGAAAATGCTAGTACTAATTATACTAAAACAACAGGTGCATTCCTGGACCATTGTCCTCTGCAATCAGGGTTATCGACACTATAAGCATAAAAAAAGGATATGGAATTTAGGTTCAGACATGCTTTGAATACTACTTCTTTCCTTTGTTGGCTGTGTGAATTTATGCAAGTCACTTGAATTCTTGAGCCTTAGATCCCTTACCCAAAAAAATCAAAACAATAATTCTGTTGATTTTGTAATTTGTGCTGGTTACATTCAAATTATATCAAATACAAAGGAGGGATTCAATAAATGCTAGTTAATTGTTGCTATAGGACTCTCTCAGGACTTACATGGCATCTGACATATGGATGATGATCAATCAAGATTTGTTGAATGAGTGAATGAGTAAATGACCAAATTAATCAAATTAATGAATGCAGTATCAAATAAATAAACAGTAGATGTATACTAAATGAAGTCACAGGTGCTGCTTATGATGATCCTACAGATGATAGATGGGTCAGAAATGGCAAACCATGTCTCCTTGGGAAATGTCTCTCAGGCATGGAAAAATAATGAAATAAGGAAAACAATCCCAAATGTAATACTATTAAGCAGAACAATAACTTAAATACTTTACTGTATACATTTAAATCCCCTAGATGATCACAGTCATAATTTCTATGCATTCACGTTAATCATATAAAACAAAGTAAGGCATTTTCTACTTTCGTTATCAAATATTTTTGGTTTTTTCCTTGCTCTGTTTTAATCAGTGTTGCATTAATTACGATAGGCTGTTATGCCATATTAAGTAAGCACAAACTACCAAAGGCAACAAGGATTTATTTTCTGTGTGTGTAAAGGTCTCTATGCTTCCAGATGATTCTGTAGGGCAACCATCCCCATTAAAGAGGCTAATGGTCAAGGGCCTTAGAACTTACGGCTCCATCACCATCTGCACACAAGAATTCCTCTCTGATCTCTACTGGATGAAACAGTGTTTTCTCTTGCCTGTTTTTTTTTTTTTTTCCTGGGATTTGGTCACCCTGGCCATTTTTCATAATATGCTATAGCAACTCTGGATGCAGATACTCCCGTCCTCTGGGTTTGTTTTTGTTTGCTTGCTGATTTGATCCTTGGCTTTGATGGATTCTTTTAGTAGTCTGTTCCCGGCGCACTGTGCAGTCTTTTGAGGTCGCTCCCCAGATGGTGCAGCCTTGCGTGGGCACACAGTCATCCTGGGACAACAGCCCTTTCAGCAGGGCTCCCTTTGATTCCATTTCCCTGATCTCTCCATTAAGATGTCTACCTCTGTTAGTATTTTTCCCAGCTGTTAGCCTCCACTCGCTGCCTGCTGATTGCTCTACTGGTTTCTACAGTGCCCTGGAGACATAAATGGTTCCCTATTCTGATCCCATTAAATCTGGGCTACTTTGCTGGGATGGTTTTTGAAATCTGTTTTTAGGCATTGTTTTTGTTTGTTTGTTTCTTTTTGTTTTTTTCAAACTCTAGGTGGATTCTTAGTTGTTTCTTTCCTTGGTTCTACTGATCAGTTAGTTGGGTTTAACTCTTTGAGAAGCTACCAGCTTCCTCTTAATGGCTTTCCTGCCAACATTGCTCCTGTTTCTGAGAAAGCTTTAGACTTCAATTTCCAATGCTTTGTTGCAAATAAAATTCATTCCCTGGGGAAAGCTTTGAATCCCTTCCTCTGTAAGGTCAGCCTCTGTCTTATGGGAAATTTCTACGACTCCTCAGTTGGGGGCAGAGACAGTGGCCTTTTTCTTGCCGATTGATACTCTTGCTTTACAAAACAGGAACCTGGGCAGGAGCAGTGTCTAAGTTTTCTCGGTTTACTTTTCATGGTGGAGAAACTACACCCTATAAGCAAGCTGGAGAAAGGGCACTTGGAGTCCAGGTATTCCCAGTGGACTAAGCTAGAGCCTCCACTTTACCAGTCAGGAAGAATGGAGGTAGGGAGCCCCCAAACTCTTGCTCTTACTTGGCTAAAATTTAGCTTCTAAAACAAGAAGAGGAGGATGAGAAATGATGGCAGTTATGTCCTCCCTGGGGAGACACTATGGCTTCTGACTAGCAACAGGGAAGAGAGGGGATTGTCAACTTCTACTCAGAGTGGAAATTACATTACAGTGAGCCAGGGAAGAGGAAACATGTTGGGGCTCAAATATCATAACATCCTCTTGTTAATGAGATTCAGTATTTTTATTGAATAAATGTGTCTTTATCTGCTGTATGCCCTTAAGGTAATTTCCAGAGACTTTAAATGTATTTTTGTTGTCCTTGTATTAACTTTCATCATTTATGGTTGTTTTGCTGAGATGAGGGTTCACGGAGCTCCTACTTACATATCTCCTCTAGTGTTTCTTAATTCTCACAACACATTTCATTGGGGAGCTTTATAGGACTATTGATGCCTAGTCCAAACCTGCAGAAATTCTGATTTAATTTACTGAATGACATTCAAGAAAACCAAGTTAATGGTCATAACTACATTTATTTATATCTTAATATCATGCTATCAGATAGTATTAGTGCTCATTAATATCTTCTTTGTCTGCCAACTACTGGAAATACAGAATGTTATTTTTTCTTTCCCCTTAAATGTGGACAGATTCATGTGACCAGATATTGTGAAAGACAAGTAATGACATGTATCATTTTGGGGAACAAATGCTTAAGCAGGGGTATCAGTTTTCTGTTCTCATTTGATTCATTTATTTTTTCCTATTCTGACAAGCCCTGAAATCTCACCTTGAGGTTGAAATGTCAGGAGATCAATGTAGCCTAGAATCCTGAATCCCTGGCAAAGGTCAGTAGCCCTGAAGACCTATCTGAATCTATAGCAAAGAAATAAAACTGTGGTATAGCTATCTTTATTTCTTTGGCAAAACCTAGTTGAATCTGGCTGAATCAATCATTATTATCAATTGTCCTCCAATAATTTATAAACTGAATGCTATTTGAATAAAGATGTCAACAGCATTTGGGGGAAACTTGAGAAATCGATATTAAAATTTAAATGAAAAAGGAAATAACTTTTTAAATAAGATGAAAAAGTGATAACAAAAATTATTGATGTGTTTGACTACATTAAAGTTAAGAACATTTTTTCCAAAAGATATCTTAAAGCAACTACAAAGCCAATCTATAAACAAGAAGTATTTGCTACATCTATCATTTACAAAGAATAAATGTCACAAATATATGAGGTAAAACCTTATAGGTGCAAAAAAAGAGCAGATATAAAATTAACATTTCTTTAAAGAAAAGAAAATGAGATATTTAATCTCACCCTAAGTTAGGGAAATGCAAATTGAGATCATAATGATTCAACTTTTAAATTGCTCAGTGGGATTAATTAGGATGAATTAAATAATATAAAAAATGAGTGTTGGATAGTCTGTAGTTCAACTCTGTTATACTTTTCCAAAAAATAGATTTATTTATTTATTTGAAAGAGAGAGTACAAGCAGAAGAAGAGGCAGAGGCAGAGGGAGAGGGAGAAGCAGACTCCCTGCTAAGCTGGGAGGCATGGGGCTCAATCCCCAGAACTAGAAATCATGACTTAGACTGGGAGATCATGACCTGAGCCGAAGGCAGACGCTTAAACATCTCAGCCACCCAGTCGCCCCAACTCTGTTTTACTTTTTATTTTTAGTATAAGTTTATCATTCACTTTGGAAGATAATTTGGGATTATCTTTTAAAGTTGAACATACATACATTCTATGATTTACCTATTCAACTCCTAAGTAATGTGTACATAGATGTTTTCAAGAATACCCATCGCAGCACTAATTTAATAGCAAAAACTGTCTAGACACAATCTACATGCTAGCAAGGGAAGGAACAAACAAATTGTATTATATTTACATAGTAATTATTATACAGCCATACAAAGGAATAAGCTAGTGTCACACATGACAACATGGGTGAAATTTAAAGCCTAAAATTGAATAAAGAAATCCAAGAACCTGGAGATGATATTTAATATGATTACCTATTTAAATTTAAACTAGGAAAATTAAACAATTAAAGTTTAGGGGTGTGTGTATATGTGTGTGTGTGTTTGTGTGTGTGTGAGTGTAAAAAGACAAAGTAGTAGAGGAGTGATATGCACAAAATTCAAAATTGTGGCTCCCTTTGAGGAATGAAGGAATTTGGATATAGGAGGCATTACATATATAAGTATAAATAATAAATAGTGTTCTAGCCCTAAGTTGAGTGGTGAATTCAGGAATAAAATAATAATAATGGGCCAAGACTGGATTGATGATATTATCATGCCTTGAACCAAGAGTTATTTTTAATTTATTTCTGTGCACCTAAGATCCAATTAAAAAATTCCCCTGGCAATGTGAGTGTATAGCCAAGGCTGAGAATCACTGAACTAAATCAATCCTTGTTATTCATTATATGATATGACAATTAGTAGAATAAGAATCTCCTGGGAGCTGGTTAGACTCACTGAATCTCAAGCCCATGTCAGACCTACTGAATTAGAATCTACATCATCAATATCCTTAGGTGATCCTTACGCATGGTAAATAAAAAGAAGCACTGTACCTGATTATCACTAATGTGACTGTCAGTATAATTTTTTAAAATATGCTTGCAAATAATTCCAAGTGAAAAGTGAAGAGGTAAAGAAATTATAAAAGTTTGAATTGTTTCTGGAAAACATGAATTTTTGAAACAAATTATACTTCATAATATTTTATCTTCTTGATACACAATAACTACTTGCAATAAAAATTTCAAAAACTAAAAGATTGCATTTGATTTTCTGAAACTAAAATAATAAATAAAGTAACTACTGAATAGGAAAATAATGGTGCCTATAAGTAAAAAGAATATCTACTATGAAATTGTACCATGAAGTCATATAATTTAACCAGTTCATTAATGTGCTTAATGAAGAATATGTGAAAACTATCAGCAAACTTCAAGGGTACGAGAGAGGTTAACCTTGTAGTTTAGAATCTTTGCTTCAAATCCTATATCCCTTTTACTGTTTTTATGAACAAATTGCAAGAACCTGTTAGCTTTCTGTCCCCATGAGTATGTTATGTATTTTAACACAATGAAAAGCCATTGTATAGTAAGAAACCTAAGAAATAAACAACCTCAATGAGCTTCCTTAGTTTTAAGTTAAGATTACTTCTTTAGCTCTTACTCATTTATCTCTCTTCCACTTCTCAAGAACCTTAGGCCACTGCTCTCTATCCACTAAAGCCAGGTTGAGGAAGTTAATTTAAAAATATAGTCAGGAATTTTCTGTTTTCTCTTGAGTTGGACTGGGGCAATTACTCCAGGGAGGATCTACATAAGGATTCTCTCCTCCTAACCACTGTAATAAAAAATGATTAATATTGAGAAAGATAACTTTTTTAGAAAAAGATCTTATTTATTTACTTGAGAGAGGGAGATGGGGAAGTCAGGTGGGAGAGGAAGAAGCAGGCTCTCTACTGAGCAGGGAGCCTGACCCAGGGCTCAATACCAGGAGCCTGGGATCATGACCTGAACTGAGGGCAGATGTTTAACTAACTGAGCAACCCAGGCTCCCCAAGAAAGATAACCTTTTAAAGGATAAATTGGGTGCGTACAATATTTTTTATATGGTGGAGAAAATCATAAATCATTTGTAAATAGTTTCTAGAAAATTCAGGGAAGATTGGGAAGATAGTGGTTTTGAAATGACATCTCCGCTCCCCCTTCTCAGTCCCACTCTGGAAAGCTACCACCTAGAAGTGGCAAGCTCATGAAAGCATCCTTGTACTCGAGGCTGAGGGTTCTCTTGGGTGACAGGAGGTGTAAGTCTAGGTCAAGCCAAGGGCCAGAAGCACACGGGACTGATCTTGCTTCTGCTATGTCTCAGATAAAAATTGCAAATCCCTGAAGAGGTCTCAGAAGGCAGACCCTTAGAGGGAGTGTACTTGCTGACCCCCAGAGTATGTCCAGGATGACTGTCCTTAATTCTTCCCCTTTGCCAATCCCTCTGGGTAATGAGTCAAAGGACTGGTGTCAGAGGTTGCTGCTGACCGTATACTGGAAAACAAACAGTTGTTTGAGCTCCCAGAAACCTGAGAGTAAAGAAGCTCTTTTCCATTCATAGGTGGAAGGATAATGGTGTAACTGTCTGAGCCCTTTCTGTTAACTCATTCATGAGTCACAGAAATAGAGATGGCTGTGTCATCGCCTGCTGGTTTGCCATAGCACAGAAAACCTTCATGGCCTTATTTGTTCTGAGGTTGAGGGAATACAAAATCATTTAAAATCAGGGATAGGCAAAAACCAAAGAAAACAATGAATAACAGCAACAAATTCCCATAAAAACTCCACCCCTGGTGATGAATGATTCATAGGTGCATAGAAACCAAGGGTTGTCCTTTTTTTTTTAAGATTTAAGATTTTTTTAGATTTTTTTAAGATTTTTATTTATTTATTTGACAGCCAGAGATCACAAGGCAGAGAGTCAGGCAGAGAGACAGGAGGAAGCAGGCTCCCTGCTGAGCAGAGAGCCTGATTCAGGGCTCTATTCCAGAACCCTGGGATCATAACCTGAGTCAAAGGCAGAGGCTTTAACCCACTGAGCCACCCAGGCGCCCCCAAGGGGTCTCCTTGACATAGAACTGCTTAAAGGGTTGAAAGATCACTTTAGCAAGAAATTAGAACTCTCACTGAGATGGTTCTCTAACATATACTGTACACAGGCATACATGCCAAAAGTTTCTGGGACGGTAAAATGAATGCAATCTTTAAGTGTAAAAATTCACAAGGGAGATCCAGTTTCCAGCAACAGTGTTATAGTAAATATGAGGCTTGCTTAGCACATTAAACTAGAAAAGCAACTGTTCTCCATATTTCTTAAACTTTCTTTGGTACTCTGCACTTCCTTTCCCCTTTAATGCATTCTGGTATAAATCCTCAGCAAGCTCTAAATTTCTCATTTGTTCTTTGTCTTGTACACTCCAATCAGCTTATATATATGCAGAGTATTTCCATTTTTTTAATTTTAAAATTACAATTTTCCTGGAGCACCTGGGTGGCTCAGTGGGTTAATGCATCTGCCTTAGGCTCAAGCCATGATCCCAGGGTCCTGGGATCCAGCCCCACACTGGGCTCCCTGCTCAGTGGGGCCTGTTTCTCCCTCTCCTACTTCCTCGCACTCATGATCTCTCTTGCTATCTCTCTCTCCCTCTCAAATAAATAAATAAAATCTTTAAAATAAATAGATAAATTAAAATTAAAATTTTCCTTTTGGGAATTTTTACTTTTTGTCTCGTTGCTGATGATTTCATGGATGTGGTATGTTACTTACTTCTCTAAGGTGATTAAATAATCCTTGTAAAATTAAAACCCGTAAAGGGCTTTCAAGAGTCCAACACAGGAAAAAAAAAATGTTAGCTACCACTACTATTAGGATTACTCCTACTATTACCATTGTTGGGGTAAAATCCAATACTGCTTGTGCCATTAAATTTTTCTCTAGGTACCAGGTTTACCTTTTGTAGAAATATTTTTTCTTACTTTCCACATATTGAGATTCCTCAATTGTTTGACAATTCTTGGTTGTGCACTCTTACGGAGAGCAACATTGTGAATTTCGGCTCATCTTCAGACTAAGAAAGGAGAAGTTCACAAAAGCTAGTAGTTTTGTTCAGTGCTATCCTTGAAGTGTGGAATCTTCTTGATTCTCACAAATGTTGCCAAATATGACACAGCCCTGTCTCTCTAGCCTGAGATCCCTTATTCTCTGCCCTTGCTTAGGAAGAGACTCCAGAAATTCACTTTCTTGGTTGATTCTCTCCTAGTTCTTCTGATTCTGTTCAGTGTTTCCATTTACAGTACATTCTTGGAACTCATAATTTTTTCAACCATCCTCCTTTCCACTTTAATCATAGTCATTACTATTTGGAGATGGGGTCTTCGGGAAGTTTTACATAAGGTGATGAGGTGGGGCTCTCATGATGGTCTTAGTGCCTTTATAAAAAGAGGAAGATTTCTCTCTCTTTCTCTCCATTAAGTGAGAACATAGTAGAAGTCAAGCATCTACAAACCTAGGGAGGAATTCTTACCTGAATTCAAACATGCTGCTACCTCGATCTCAGATTTCCAACCTCCAGAACTGTGAGAAAATAAAATTCTGTTGTTTAAGCTACCACTTTATGATATTCTGTTTTGGCAACCTGAGCTAAGGCACCTGTCATTGCTGTGTTCTATTTATTGTTTTCAAGATTTTTTTTTTTCTTTTAGGAGTTTGGAAGGAGATAAGAATCTAGCATCCTCTTCTCAGGGCTTGGTTCTGACAGATTTACACTGGAATTTTCTATAAATTTTAAAGCGAAATACTTAATTAGGCCAAGGAAAAGTAGAGAAGCATTCTAACACATTTCATGCCTGCAGGTTAATTTAACTTATTATCAATATAATTTATTCAATCAATAAACTGAATGAAAATATATAATTAATGAACAAACACAGAAAAACACTGATGAAATTTGCCCAGTTATTCTTCATGAAAATTTAAATAAAATGGAAATAGTAGTTATAGCAGTCAACATTCACTAAGAAACATATTTTCTTAGAATTGGGGAATCTCGGTAGCAATGAAAGAATATTTCTCAAATTCCATTGTACTATGAATTCTCTTTCTTTTCTTTTCTCTCTTTGTTTCTTTTTATTTTTGTCACTACTCTGCTCGAAAGCCTTCCATGGCTTCTGATTCATGTATTTATTTTGCTTATACCTGATACACAATGTTACATTAGTTTCAAGTATATAACACAATGATTCAACTTCCAGATTTCTCTTTCCAACTTTGCTTCATGTATCTTCTGCCTTTAACCATGCAGGACGAAGAAGAAGCCCTAATCATGAGTATACTGTTCCCCTGCCCGAGGGAAAAATGCATGTTGGCAAAAATCTTGCAGTGGCCTGAGGTTCAACTTGGACATACTAAGCTATGCTTTCTGCTTATGCTCTGTTTACCAACCACATGATTAAGACGGCTGTCCCAGGAGCAGGGCTAGAGCTCCTTCCACAAGGAGGCACTGCAAGTCAAATTACAGTGGACAAGAAAATACAGTCCTTTTATAGGAAGGGCAGTGACTAACTGGGAACAATAATGCAGTCTATCTCAGAGGTAACCAGTGTAAACATGAATAAGTTTCATAAACTAAGCTTCTCAGCATAAGTCATACTTAATGGTAAAATGCTAATATTATCTTTATTAACAGCATACATAAAACAGGAATAGCTATAATTAGCATTATCAGTCATCTTTGAATTGGTAAACTAATATTTTAAGAGGAGAATATAAAATAATCACTTTAAATATTTTTAAAGGATTCTATTTATTTATTTGACAGAGACACTATGAGAGAGGGAAAACAAGCAGGGGGAGTGGGAGAGGGAGAAGCAGGCTTCCCGCTGGGCAGGGAGCCCTATGCAGGCCTGGATGTAGGGCTTGATGCAGGGCTCATTGCGGGTCTCAATGTGGAGTTTGAGCCCAGGACCCTGGGATAATGACCTGAACTGAAGGCAGTTGCTTAATTACTGAGCCACCCAGGCACCCCTAAAATAATCACTTTAAATAGCGAAAAAGAAGACAGTGTTTTGTTGTTATTTGGTAGTAATGTTATTCAGTATTTTGAACTGAGATTCTCAATTATTAAAAAAATGAAAGAGAGAAAGAGATGTGGGAGCAAGGCAAATTTACCAAAAAAAAAAAAAAAAAAAAAATCTGAATTAGTCTGCAGTGGAAAACAACAAAATTCTCCCTTACATGATGGTGGGAATATTTATACAATAACTAAGAATAAAAATAATGAGACCATTTGAATATACTAAAGATTTCAATAATTTAAAGCAATACCTAAAGACAAGATGAAATGCAAAACTCCTAGATGTCAAGATCTAAGTCACAAAAAATTAATACTTCTAAAACTAAAGTACAAATTTAATGGTACTCAAATAAGTATCCAAAATTGTTTTTTTTTTTTCCTAGAGAAATATATTTTAAATGTCATATAGTTGCAATGGCACACATTACTGGTCCTTTTATCTCCTTTGTTACTCCTTTTCTTTTCATAAGTCTTTATTTTTCTGTTAATTTTTTAAATCCTAATGTTTCTTGGAAATGTACTGGGGGACTTCTTTGCCACCCTTGTTATACTACCCCTGAGTAACATCAGTCATTCTTACAATTTTAACTGCCACTTAATGCCAATAATTCTCAAATATTTGTTTGTAATATTACCCTTGTCCTTTTGACAAGTACAATCTAGTCAATTGATTTACCTGTCCACTAGTATATTTCATAAAAGTTTTAAACTCCATCGACTTAAATCTCACTCCTACTTGTTTTTCGTATCTTGCTCATTCCATTGCTTTCTCAGAGCAGCTTTACTACTTGTAATAGCCCCAAACTGGAACCAACCCATTCCAGCAATAGCTAAATGAATAAACAATGTATACTCACATATCAAAGGACTATTGAACAATAAAAAAAGAACAAACTATTGATTCACACTGTAACATGAATGAATCTCAAAATAATTATGTTGAATAAGAGAAGCCAGATCCCCCAATAAAGTATGTAGTATATGACTCCATTAATTTTTTTAAAACTTTTCTCATTAAGAATCACAACATAACCACACAAACTTTATAGTTATAGAAAAACAAAGAATACCATGGATAGCAATATACATTTTCTTTTTTTTTTCAAAATTTTTTTTAAGATTTTATTTATTTATTAGACAGACAGAGATCACAAGTAGGCAGAGAGGCAGGCAGAGAGAGAGGAGGAAGCAGGCTCTCCACAGAGCAGAAAGCCCGGTGCGGGGCTCCATCCCAGGACCCTGGGATCATGACCTGAGCCGAAGGCAGAGGCTTTAATCTGCTGAGCCACCCAGGTGCCCCAGCAATACACATTTTAAAGCTACCACAAAAAGTATGATATTTTTAAATACATACTCCAGCCCATGTTCTTTTCCTCCTCCATTCTCCCACTACACTACACCATACCTACCAAGTCTTTTTAATAAAATATCACTCTCTCAACACAACTCTTTATATTAATATTTAAATTAAGGGATAGAAAAGATTACTTTTGTGTTAGTTTCATTAGGAATGAACTCGTATTTTTTCCCATTTTATTTATTTTAAATTTTTTCTCCATTTTAAAATATTAAAGTCAGTCAATTAACATATAATGTAATATTGGTTTCAAAGGCAGAGGTCAGTGATTCATCAGTCTTTTTTTTTTTTTAAGATTTTATTTATTTATTTATCAGAGAGAGATCACAAGTAGGCAGAGAGGCAGGCAGAGAGCCAGAAGCAGACCCCCTGCCGAGCAGAGAGCCCGATGCAGGGCTCGACCCCAGGACCCTGAGATCATGACCCGAGCCAAAGGCAGAGGCTTTAATCCACTGAGCCACCCAGGTGCCCTCATCAGTCTTATATAATACACAGTGTTCATTACATTATGGGCCCTCTTTCATGTCTATCATCCATTTACTCCATCCCCTCATTTTTCTCCCCTCCAGCAATCCTCAGTTTGATTCCTATGATTAAGAGCCTCTTATGGTTTGCCTCCCTCTCTGATTTCAAAGTGTTTTATTTTTTCCTCTCCTTCCCTATGATCCTCTGGTTTTTTTTCTTAAATTCCACATACCGGTAAGATCATATGAAAATTGTCTTTTCTCATTGACTTATTTCACTCACTATAATACCCTCTAGTTCCATCCACATCATTGTAAATGGCAAGATTTCATTTCTTTGATGGCTGAGTAGTATTCCACTGTGCATATATACCACATCTTCTTTATTTATTCATCTGTCGATGGACATCTGGGCTTCTTCCATAGTTTGGCTATTGTGGACATTGCTGCTATAAACATTGGGGTGCAGGTGCCCCTTCAGATCACTACATTTGTATCTTTGGGGTATATGCACAGTATTGCAATGGCTGGGTCATACTGTAGCTCTATTTTCAACTTTTTGAGGAACCTCCATACTGTTTTCCAGAGTGGCTGCACTAGTTTGCATTCTCACCAACAGTGTAAGAGGGTTCCCCTTTCTCCACATCCTTTCGAACATTTGTTGTTCCCTCTTTTGTTAATTTTAGCCATTCTGACTGGTGTGAGGTGGTATCTCATTGTAGTTTGGATTTGTATTTCCCTGATGCTGAGTGATATGGAACATTTTTCCATGTGTCTGTTGGCCATTTGTATGTCTTCTTTGGAGAAATGTCTGTTCATGTCTTCTGCCCATTTCTTGATTGGATTGATTACTCCTTGGGTGTTGAGTTTGATAAGTTCTTTATAGATTTTGGATACTAGCCCTTAATTTGATATGTCATTTGCGAGTATCTTTTCCTATTCTGTCAGTTGTCTTTTGGTTTTGTTGATTGTTTCCTTTGCTGTGCAAAAGCTTTTTATCTGATGAAGTCTCAACAGTTCATTTTTGCCTTTGTTTCCCTTGCCTTTGAGATGTGTCTAGCAAGAATTTGCTGTGGCTGAGGTCGAAAAGGTTGCTGCCTCTGTTCTCCTCTAGGATTTTGATGGATTCCTGTCTCACATTTAGGTCTTTCATCCATTTTGAGCCTATTTTTGTGTATGGTATAAGGAAATGGTGCAGTTTCATTCTTTTGCCCGTGGCTGTCCAATTTTTCCAACACCATTTGTTGAAGAGACTGTCTTTTTCCATTGGATATTCTTTCCTGCTTTGCCAGAGATTATTTGGCCATAGAGTTGAGGGTCCATTTCTGGGCTCTCTGTTTTGTTCCATTAATATATGTGTTCATTTTTGTGCCAGTACCATGCTATCTTGATGATTACAGCTTTGTAATGGAGCTTGAAGTCCAGAATCGTGATGCCACCAGCTTTGGTTTTCTTTTTCAACATTCCTCTGTCTATTCAGGGTCTTTCTGCTTCCAAATTTTAGGATTATTCGTTCCATTTCTTTGAAAGAAGTTGATGGTATTTTGATAGGGATTGCATTGAATGTGTAAATGGCTCTAGGTAGCACAGACATTTTCATATTTGTTCTTCCAATCCATGAGCATAAAACATTTTTCCAATTCTTTGTGTATGTGTGTATGACTCCATTAAGATAGAATTCTAGAAAATGAAAACCAATTTCTTTTGACAGATGCACATCAAGGACTGCCTGGGAATAAAGGGGTTTTGTAGAAGAGAGAAAAATTACAAAGGTGCATGAGAGGTGATATATATGGTCCCAAGGGTTTTCATATGCTAACACTTACCACATTACATGCTTTACACATGTGCAGTTCGGTTCATATCAGGTTTACCATAGTAAGAAACAGATGTTAATAGAAATCTGTACCTCCTACTAACTAAGCTCTTTCTTCAGATTCTAGCCTAGACTATTAATTTCTTATACCTTTTTATCAGTGCTATTCCCTCTACCTTGAACCCTCTTTTCCTTGATTTTTATATGGCTGACTGCTTCTTAGTTTTCAAGTACTGTTCCTTTGAGACAAATCTACTCAGGTCCCTTGATTGCTTCCCTTTATATTTGCATATTTCCTTGTTTTTGTCAATATGAGGTTGCTAATATTGCTTGCTTCCAGAAAGAAATATAGCCGTGTCAACATCTTGGGGTTAGCCCAGTGGGACTCATGTCAGACTTCTGACCCAGAGAACTATAACATAATTCATTTGTATTGTATTTGTTTTGGAAGCAACAATAAAAAAATAACATTATCAGTCTCTACAGTTTGACTCCAAAATCAATTAGAGCAAAAACCAGGTCAATCTTTTTAATCATCAAAACCCCAGCATCCTGTAAAACTTTGGTACATGGTAAGGGTCCAATAAATGTTTGTTGATGAGTTAGCTACACCAGTATCAACAATCTAGAAGTTTGTTCTATTAGATTATTGTATTAAGCACTTTGCTTCCTTCTATCCGTATGTTGTCAGTGCTATTGCTATGCATGTGCATAGTTCAGTGTTGTGAATTATGTGAAGATGAACAAGCTTTGTCCAAGCCAGTTAAATCACTAAAAAAAAAAAAGAAAGAAAGAAAGAAAAGAAAAATGGCATCAAAGAAAAACATGATCTTTGCCTTGTAGAAATATCCTACTTGATGAGCAAGACAGATAGCCATACAATGAAATATGACCCAAGGCAAGATTTACTAAGAAATTGAGACCAGAAACTGCTATGTGAAAGAGAGTAAAAATAAGTGATGCTGATTTGAGAGGTCAGAAAATGTCTTACGGATTTGATATAAACACCAAAGAATTAGAAGAATATCAGCAATTAGAAATGTTGGAAAAGTTCTACATAGAGAAAATTAATATTGCTATCAACCTACATCAAGTTGAAAAATTTAGAAGGTGATCATGATAGGTACAATGCATCATATTTATTCTAAATACAAGAAGAAATACTACAACTTCACTTTATTAACAGGATATTCATCACTGACTGTATTTAACTTTAGAAATATAAAATAAGAGAAAATCTTTTAGAGTTTATTTCTTAAAGCATACTTACTATAATTTCCTCTTTGATATTCTTTCTGCCACTGTCTTCCTATCTCTACTGTCCTCTTCCTTTACCTTTTCAATTCCAAAAATATTATCACTCTCAAGTTTAAAAAAAATTAGCAAACTCTCACAACCTCACATTGTACAGCAGAAATAGAATACTATATTGAAAGATTTAAGCTATAAACAAGGTGTAGGCTCAGATAAAAAAGGTGGTGAGTTCAAGACATGTTCCAAAATGTGAAAATAAGATTGATATCTGGTAAACAAAATTGATTAAATTATTGATTTGGGGCACGCACATTAAAAATACATTATGGGCTCTACAAATTCACAGAACCTAACAATATGCAGGAAAAGAATCTGTTCTAGAAACACGAGTTTCCGCTTCCAAGGAGAGTAAACCTTCAAGTCAGTCTTTCTATCCAACACTGAGAAATGTAAATGAAGGCCAGTTTATTGCTTGCAGAATATAGTGTAAATTTTCTGAAGGTGTTTCATTCTTTGAACACAGTCTAGCCAAAAAGGAAATTGTAAAATCGTGGTGGATTACAACACTTAGCAAATTTCATTCCTTAAAGTTTTTCTGTGGGAAGACAACAGTAGCATGCTGGTGAATGTTTAACAGTCAGCTCTTTACGTGCAGTTCTGACGTGGGTGATGGTTGATATTTTTGTTTTGATTAACCAATAGGATGAAAGTGAAACAACCAAGAAATAATTAGGACGTGTGTCAGAAGTTCACCCATTTGCCAATGACATGAGTGATGCCTTTGCTGCATTGGATAATAGTGTTCAAATTCTGAAGCAATATTTTCTCAAAATTTTGTGCTACTCACAGTGTAATACTAACAGATGCAACATAATTTTAGCTTAATCTGTTATTAACATATCATATCCTAAATTGAGATAATCAGAAAAACAATAAGTCATGCCCTGATTTGTAGTTTCTTCTGATTTCCATGGTGCAAATACTCCCTCCCTGGCCAATGTCAAGTGAGCAATATGACATCACTGAACAGATCTGGGAAGAGGTGTAAAGAAGCACGTTACATGTATCTACTGTGTAAATACAATAGACATACATAACTTCAAGAGAGAGCAGTAAAATATAGTAAAATAATTAGAAGCTAATGCATTTTGAGTATTTATTACCTTGGTTTAATATAAATGAATACAATATGAGTCTTAATAATGATTGCATTCAACCACTAATGCACAAAATTTCTAAATATTTTAACACTAAGCTCTCTGATCTTATATGAGCCAACACAGCACTGAAAAGTCAATGATTACACTTCTTTCTAAATTACCCACCCATGGAAAGTGTATTTGGGCTCCTTCTGGTATAACATACAAGGGTGAAGCTAGGCCTTGCTCCTCTTCTGTCTACCTTCATATCAAGGAATGGTACCATCAAACACCTAGATGATTATATTAAAGTATTTCACTGACAAGTAACAAAAACCCAATTGCAGTGACTTAGACAAATGAGGGTTTAGTTGGTCTCACATAATCAGAAGTCAGAAAGCAGGCAGCCAGCACGGAGGTTCAACGTTGATGTTAGGAACCTGGGATCTTTGGGATCTATCCTCCTAAGTGCATGGGCTATACCATCAAGGCCTTAACTTAATTGCTACACCACAAAGGAAGTCTTCATTCCCACAGTTAAGGAACAAGGGATTGCCAACTCTTTGCAGGTCTTTCTTTTAAAAGCCAAGGATTTTCCAAATATCCTACATAGACAATTACTTACCTGTTGGGCCTGAACTACCTCAATTGGTGACACATTGTTTCCCCCTGTACATGGTGCCACTATGTGCAGGTAAATGATATCAATCCCTGGATTAGTGTCATAACCTCTTACTGCCTCATCAAACCATTCTCCTTACTCTGTGAAAAGTGGACTTCCCGAAATGTGATGTTGATTACATTAACTCTGTTGCTTATAGCCCTTCCTATGGTTGTTCTTCACTATAAAGTCTGTGTTGTTTAATATAACAAATAAGACCCTTTATATTCTTAATGTTCTGGCTACTGCTTCCCTTTCCAAACTTAATACTCACCAATTCTCCATCAAAGGGTTTGGTGAGGGGGTGGTGGTAGCTTGAGGACATCTTCTTTGTTGTCATCTAGGACTGAAAAAAAAAAAAAAAAAGTGGAATTTGAGTTGACAATAAAAGAATGGAAAGAAGTTTAAGACTCCTGGCCAGACTGATCCTGGGGAGTCTTGTCTAGCGCAAACCTTCTCTAAAGACAAGCCCTTTCTCCCTAGAGTCTAATCTCATCTAAATGCCAAGTCAGGGGCACCTGGGTGGCTCAGTGGGTTAAAGCCTCTGCCTTTGGCTCAGGTCACGATCCCAGGGTGCTGGGATGGAACCCGGATGGGCTCTCTGCTCAGCAGGGAGCCACCTTCCCCCTCCCTCGCTTCCCCCTCTCTCCCTGCCTGCCTCTCTGCTTACTTGTGATTTCTCTGTCAAATGGATAAATAAAATCTTTTTAAAAAAATAAAATAAATGCCAAGTCAGTGCTATTGGAATCCTGGATTACATCTGGAGCATTTTAGCCCTTTTGCTAACAACAACAACAAATCAAATCAAATTCAGTTAAGTTTTTGCTAGCATCCTATAGATAAATCATCCAGATGATTATCTGAATTGATTAAGTGGTTTGTAATTTTGTAGTTGCAGGAACTGTCTAGAATAGGTAATAAAATCAGAGCAGCTATTAACATGCAAAAAAGGATGTGAAAAAATTGTAAGAGGTTCGTTTTCAAAATCCTAGTATACTTTTGAAGGGAAAGGAAGCTAGTGTTAACTGAGCACCTCATGTATTAAGCACCTTGCAATGTTACGTATGAACCCTATCTTCTTCCCATAAATACCCTTTGAAGTAAGAATTATTATCTTCAGGTTACAAATGAGGACACAGAAATTACAGAAAAATAAGAGAAATTGACAAAATCACACAAGTATTAAAAAGCTGACAGGGGCCTGTAAGTCAGGCATTTTTTCTCTTTAGTCTCATCTCTTTCCACTACAAGTTTCTCAGAATGGGGAAGTAACTTTTACATTATCTAGAAGTAAAAAGATTCTGAGAAAAGGAACAAAACATGATTTGAATCTAGCACTCCATGTAAGGTCTCACATTGAAAATATAACATACAGATATCCATACACCGACTGTTAATATTTTCAGTATTTACTTTTCCAAACACTGATACTGAGATTATTTTCTTTACAAAAAAAAAATGAAATAGAACTGGCATATGTGATTACTGGCATATGTGATTAGGTATATAATTCACAGTTAAATAAGCTTTTAAAATTTTGTAATACCTCATTATAATGAAGAGATTCTAAAGAATACTGATAAATGATCATTTCATTGATTCGCAGATAAAAGTTTACTTAGGCATATTATGAAAATGTTATTATTCTTAGGGGACAAGCAATTATGTAGTGTTGATTTCTATCTATCATTCTTAGAACATGGAGATTTAAAAAATATGGGATCGAGAAAAATTAATTTAAAGACTTGCTATGTGGATTTTAACTGAAACTCAAACAAAGCTATGAGGTATTTTTGTTCTGCTCTGTTTTGTTTTGCTTTGTTTATATATGAAGACGAAGATTTTTTTTCCTAAGTTCCAGTTAAAGTCTATCTGCCAAGATCAACAACACACTGTAAGTGTGTTAAGCATTGTGGAAGATAGTTTGCAAAATTTTATCACCATTTTGAAGGACTAAGCTCTTGCTATTTTAACAAACAGAAAGCTATTAATTAGAAAACCACTTCAAAATCTCAAACACATTTGTTGAACACAGATGCTGCATTTGTGTACTGAGCTAGGAGCTGTTTATACCCCCACTGCCTCAAACAATAATGTCTTTTTATTAGGCGGATTTTTTCCTTGTGTTGAAAAAGAATTGCTAATGAAAACATACTTACATTTTATAATTTCAATTCATAATTGCTTATTGTTTCTAACACTGTAGGTAAAACAGCTTGAAGTTATTATGTCTTGCATTTGCTATGTTTTTTACCCTAGCTTTCTGTACTGACTGAAAATTGTAGACTGATCACAGAGAAGCTAGTAAATTATCGCCAAAAAAGAGAAAAATGTAAGTTGAATACAGATTAATTGCTTTGCTAATTCATTTGCCTTATGCAGTGCTCAGCTGCTCTTTTCTTTAACCTTCCATATATAGTCACAGATTTTATTAAACACTTTGGAAGGCAAAAGGCATATTTATTCCTATAATTGTTCTCTTTGCAACTTTTAAAGTTATGCATCAAAACACTGTGAGATTTCAACATAAGTAGTAATAGCAACTGCAGCATTTACTTCCACTTCATAAGTTTATATTTCCAAGGCTTTCCTTCTTAACAATACAAATATCTTTTTTAAAGATTTAATTATTTATTTGACAGACAGAGATCACAAGTAGGCACAGAGGCAGGCGGAGGGCGGGGAGGAGGAGCAGGCTCCCTGCTGAGCAGAGAGCCCGATGTGGGACTCGATCCCAGGACCCTGGCATCATGACCTGAGCTGAAGGCAGAGGCTTTAACCCGCTGAGCCACCCAGGCACCCCGACAATACAAATATTTTAGAACATTTTCATGCCCTCAACTCTCTTTCCCTATAAAGAATGAAGTTCATAAAATGCAAAATAAGCGATGATGTCTTCCAATTCAAGACAGTATTAACAGGGATCAAGACAGGGATTGAGTCAAAGAGTCTGGGGAGTGTTAAGTTAGACAAAAATAAACAGACATTTTCCCTGAAGGATTTCTCACACCCATAATGTGAGGTTGTACGAAGTTAAACTCTAGGACAAAGATTTATCAGGTAAGGTTTCACAGAATTACTGAATCATAGCATTTTATTAACATCTCCAAGACTAGTTATTTCAAAGGAAACAGTTCGTAAAAAGTACGTCTACACAGTTTAATCAGAGCAGACAGGTGGGAAAGAGAGAAAGAGGTCAGAGGTCAAGCTAAGCATAAAGTGATGACATTTTTGAAATGTATACATAGGAGGTGAATTATTGTTATTATTATTGCTATTAGGATTTTATCCATTTAGTATATCCTGACCTCCACCAGCCCAGATGGAGGCATACAGACCAGGAGTAGAACAAGGACCAACTCCGGTGTTGTTATCTACTTTTATACCAAATGATATTTCTCCCTGTTTCATTCATTTTATTTTCTTCATAACATATATTTGCTGAAATTATCTTGCCATTTCCTTCTTGCTTATAATATTATTCCCTCCATTAAGAGGATAGAAAATCTGACTTTACCACAGTGCATCACTTGTTCCACATGTTTGAGTAAATAACACAAAAATCAAATGGGTTATTGGATAGCTTGGGTGTTTCTTTTTGATTGTGTATTTTGTTTCTTTGTTCATTCAATTATTTATCTATCGATATATTTATTTATGGTTGAGAGTAGTCAGTAAATCTTCTCTCCATATCCACCCTGGTTTTGCTGTATATGGATACTATTAGTATTATAGAAATAAGTTCCCTCGGGAACTGCAGTGGAAATGTTGGGCCAGAATTTACTAATAATTTTTATGATGAATGATGTGATGTTATTTGATTTTATATCTATATAATAGTACAATTAAAATCAAAATTAAAACATAAAAGTTGTGTTTTCTGCGCATGTGCATTTTCTGAGTCTCCTCCGTCCAGTTTTCACAGACAAACTGAATGAGGTATGAACCATTAAAGTGCCTGTTGAATGAGGAACGCGAGGGAGGAAATATGCTTGAGATTGGAGCACCACTTGAATGAGATAATGGGTGATTTCTGCAATAACCATTATGAATGTGAGTACTTAATACTTGAATGCCTACAATGCAAGAATTAGGAGTTTGAATTCTGCCCACTTATTAGTGAACTTGCAGCCAATGATGTTTACTCTCTAAGCAGTAAAGAAATAATTAAATTATGTATTTATCCTCCACTGGATGCCCTTTTGTTTTGTTTTGTTTTGTTTTTCTCTCTCTCAATTCTGAAAGTTGTTAGTGCTTCTCTGAGCAACATGATTTGAAAAAAAAAAATGCTCTGAGGATAAATGGAAACATCAAGTATATAGAGGAGGATTAAAATAATAGCCTAGCAATCAATACTCAGGTCTCAGTTCAAATTCTGACTCTTAGAAAGCATTTGCTGTTGGCCATGAGCAAGTCATCTCTCTGAGCCTCATTTCCTCACCAGTAAAAACACAAATTCCAATACTAAACTTTTCCAGAGGAGTAAATGATGTACTTAAAGAAAGTAACACACAACCTGATATGTAATATGCACCCAGCAAACATTAGCTACCATATTTTTAAATAAACTATTTGGTAGTTCATTTCTCCTAATGCCCATATGGATTTATAACAAGGCAGGAAACATTCTCATGGAATTATAATCTCTGGCTTGATAGTACTACTAAACCTGTCTCGAGTTACTACAATGATACGAGCAGTCTCTGGCTCTGTATGTGAGGGACTCCACAATGAATGCTCAGTGCATCAAAAAATGAGGCTGATTTTATTAAGAAATCCCATTTGGGGCCAGAGTGGTTTAAAGAAGTATAAGTTCTTTGCTATTGCTTTTCCTAAATATCTTGAGTATTTTCATGTATTCCCAAGTCTGGAAATAAAGTCAGCTTTAGAAAAAGAAATCCAATAATCACTGCCTGAATGCAACAGGTGATATTCCTCAGTAGACAGTAAAGATTTGGAGCTTAATACTGAGTAATTATATGTGAATTAAATGTAATTGGCCATGCAAATAGTGGGGGAGTTGCTTTCAGTGTGAAAATACGATTTTGAAGTATTTAAGGAGGACATACCACTCTAATAAAGAAACGCCCTATTATCATATTGACATTATCTGGCACATATGATTTTCACAAGAAATAAAACCAGAAAGAGTAAGATAAACATTTTAAATGGTTATCTCAAAAGATACTAGAATTTAGGTTTGAGTTTGCCAATATGCTCTTCAAATGATTTGTTTTTCTTTTAATGTAAGTACTACCCACTTTGCTTCTATTCAGCTACTAATAAAAATACGAATTTCCTAGGGCAGATAAGAAACCTAGAACGTGTTTTTAAATGCTTTTGATGTAGAGATGTTTTTATAGGTGAGTCAAAATATTTTATATCATAGAACTCAAAATTTTAATCAACTTATTTTATTTCATGCATAAAATACAGCACTATATCTTTTGGGTCTGCATTGCTTTTGTTTTTTAATCATTTTTGTTCTTATCTGAATTGGATAGTACTCATATTAATAACCCTAGCAACATTAGTAATAGATGGGCAAATCAATGTTAATTTTATCTATTACTTCAAGAATTTTAAATTTAAATTATTTATGAATTCATTGTGATTTAGAGGACAATAAATATAAGAATTGACCATTTATTAGCTGCCTGTCCATCTGTCCTTCTTATAATTCAAATCTGGAAAAGGATGTAACTGGCTTCAAGGAATTGCTGTTGTCATTTGCCATATGCATTTGTTTTTATTTAATACATTTGTTATTAATATGATTAATAATAACAATTTTGCCCAAGGGATAGATTTACCCATCAGGAAGAAGGGAGAGCTTGCAAATGTTTTCTTGTGTAGATGGCCCAACATCTTGGAAACCTAGTATCTTTTTTCAAAATGAAAGGAATTCTCATGAAAAGAGGGACAGAGCTTAAAAACAAAGAAACATTTAAAAACTAAAGTGGGACTCAAAAATAGAAAGCCTGTAAAATGATAGAACTGGTCATTTATGATACTTTAAAAAAATCAGAGCTCTATTTGGGAAATGCCTAATAAAGTCTTTTTCAAAGTTACAGAAATTTAGTAACTATTTTTTTTTCCCAATTTAAGTCAGAATGTGGCTCTTACAGCTATGCACCGGTGGACTTTGTGGAATAATAACAAATTGACATTACTGCCAATGACTTAAGCCGTTTATAAACACAGACTGGGTAGACAGGAAGTAAATAGTAGTGTTTCTGAAAACAAACCGATGCACATATAAGGAGGTCACTTTGATCTCCACAAATGCAGAATAGGAAGCTAAAAACAAAGAAGCCTACTGCATCTGGCCTGCCACTGTCTCACTGCATATGAGTCAGAGACAGTGGGGCCTTGCTGTGTCACCAGCGAGACCCCAACACCTGACATACCATTACTGCCCACCCGCTTTACTCACTGACCTTGTCTTACACTTACTCAGGCTGATGAAACCCAAAACCACCCCTCAGGTGATAGCTGCAGCCCAGACAAGACTTCTTGCTGGCCCAGACCATACAGACCACCTAGACCCCTTGGGCTAATACCCTCCACTCAACTGGCACCTGCACAGATGGACTAAGGAGTGACCCTTGGAATGATGGGCTATTGCCTTCACCTCATCAGCATACTAAAAACTTCACCCAGGGAGGAGCTTTGGCCTCATTTACATAGCATACAATGTATTTACAGGCATGCTTCCTTAAGGCATATGTACAACCTTATGCCTGCCTCTCCATACAAAGACAAGGCTTCCTTATGTAACTATTCATCCTAACCCTAAACAAAAGGTGCTCATTCACCCTCTCCTGAGGAGTCATAGGTTTGAATGCTATTCCCTGTTATCTCCTTATTTGCTGAAAATAAGGTTTAACTTGTGTAACAACTCTACCTGGTGTATCTGTGACTCACCAAGGAGACAACTCCTTGGTTGGGTTACACTTGCACAAACTATTTAAGCTTCAGCTTTTCAATTTTCTATTCTACAGAATGAGATTAGCTGTAAAGTTTCTGCCAGTGGCAGAGCTCTCCCTTTCTGCCTTACTACTCAAAGACCTTGTCTCTTCTTCCCTTCTTCATCTCTCCTCCCTTCCTTCCTTTCTCTTTTTCTGCATGAGGTTTTCTAGTTACTTTCTTTATTTGTGTATATCTGTGAATACAGAGAATATAAATATACAGCTTTCATTATAGTGCACATGTATAATTTTAAACAGATTGTCCAATTATGGAAAAGTTTTGAGCTGTAATAAATTTAAAAGTAGTTTTTATTATTAAGTGCAAAAGATAGATGGGTGAGAAATAGATTTTTTCTTTGGTTTTTATGAATTATCTCATTTCTTTAAGTTAAAAGAACAGGTGATTAATGATCCAGAATAAAAAGAACCTGGAATTCTCTCACTCCTAGCTAAGTAATTTAATTGGATAAAAAAATAGGATTGATTAGGACAGATACACATATGCAGGTTCTAAGATATAAATGCTTTGCATTTGGTTTTATAAATGGCCTATTTAAAATCAGAGTTCATTAAAAATGCTGAAGGTACATTCTTTTTCTTCCTTCTTTCCTTCATTCCTTTAGTCCTTCCTTCCTTTCCTTATAATTTGATATAACCTGACTAATGAAATTTGCTTAATCCCATTTAGTATGACAAAAGAAGATAGTCAGGAGCAGCACTATTAGGATTTACTCTTCAGTAGAAATAAATCCTAAGGATCATGCGGCCATCTATTATTCTCAGCCTTTATGCAAAGATATTTGCATTACAATTAGCTTCTTATATATTGTGCTCATATCTGCACAACAGCTGATTATGGCCTTTAATTTATTTTCCACAGTTAGTAGCTAGAGAAAGGATTATGACTTCAGTTAGAGTAGTCACAACAAGAAAGGAGAGCTAGAAATATATATGCATTTGCGTGTGTTTGTGTCTGCCAATGTACCAAGTGTTTAACACACACACTCACTTAAAAACCTAATCTTATGCTGCTTAAATTAGGTCTACCCCAGTTTACTTTTAACTTGAGAGTCTAAATCACTTGGTCACTATTAAATTTGACTGAATCCTACATCTCATCTTATCCACCCTGCAAAGCCTTGTATTGAAATTATTTGTATCTTTCCATCCTCACTTTAATGCAGGAGAGTGAAGTTCTCGTCTCCCAGAGTCAAAGAATGAATCTTGCAAGGAGAATGAGTAAACCAATAGGAGTTTATTAAACAAGGATACAAAAAAATGCTCTCAGGAGTGAGAGGGGTCCCCAGAGGGTTGCCCCTAAGGGCTTTTAGGGATGGTCTTTTATAGAAAGCTAGCCAGGGAACTTAAATCTGTTTAACATCTCTATTGATAGGACCATTGAGTAAAGGACCAGTGATAACACTTTGCATGGCTTACTTCCTTTTTTAGGGCTGGGTAATTCTTGGTTGGTCCCAGGCAGCTGTTGTAACAAGACCTCACCTCTGACATCTAGGGCACAATGGTCTGGTTTGTTCCCATATCTCTGGTTTCTTTTCATCTCCCATCTTTTGAATTTTGTGAGCCTGATCCCATGACCTTCTACCTATGTCTCCCTGCCTAGCCTCGCCTGTCCCCTACTCAACTTGAGACAGTAAATAGGACTTTTTAGATTTGCTGGGGACACAGATCCCCAGTAATTGTTTGCTGAATGAATAATAAGAAAAGAACATTTAGAATGTGACATAATATAAATATCCTAAATACTTAAGAGAAAATATTTTGAAGAAGGTAGCTGTTAAAGTTTGAAGATTATTGTAGTTTGGGATATATTTTCTTTACATTTTAAAATATTTGGGGAAAAAACCTTACAAATCATATAAGAAAATAGCAAGTAACAAAACTGCAAAATCAAAATCTTTTTTTCCAGTTTGCACTTGGAAAAACTGTCTAATGAGAATCAAGCTAAGAGTAATTGCTCCCTCTTCTTCCAACCGATTTTGACCAATTATTCCTAAAACTAACTAGGTTTGATTGATCCACTTGCCAATATTCCATAAAAATTTTGCCCTTTTCAGACAAATATTCCTTTGAACCCTCACTGTTGATATATCTGGGGAAGAGGGAAGAATCATGCTTGGTTTAGTAGCTGTTGACTGAGCAATTTGTGTTCATTTAAAGAAGTATGGAAGACAGAGGCTTACAATAAAATCAATAAGAAATGTTTATTTTCTTACAGAGAGGGCGACCCCTCCCTGCCTCACAGACTAACTTTTAAAGGGCAAGGGCCATGTGGTTGGGCCTGGCCACACATAGGTGGCCAATGAGATTGTAACACACAGAGAAAGCTGCACAGTCATGCTAGGTCACACACGGGTGGCCAATTGAATTACAACTCACCCCATAGTAGCTATTTGAACTAGCCTATCACCTTGGTCAGAATTGGCGCCCAAAAGGCGGGGCCCACACTCCTTGATAGCTAGGGAGACAGTATGCACGCTTTACTGATTGGATGTCTCTACCTGGCCCAATTCATCCCTGCATCTGGGCTCTGTTACCTCCACCTGACCTGACCCACCCTTCTATTTGGGCTCTGTTATCAGGGACTGGTCGACCATATTCTACTGGTTTCCGGGATTTGCTTTTAAGTAAGTTCCCCTGGGGAGGGTTGGGGGAAGGGGGTCAGTTTCAGTTTTACTGCATAAACAACAAAATCACTGTTTAACTGGATGGAACTGCTCTGGCTAAATAGGCCCTTACAGTTTTAATAGTATTAATAAGCATTAACAATTATCGAGGGTCTTCTCTAAGCATAATGTAGATAATTTACATACTGTGCCAGTACTGTGTGTGTGTATATATGTATATATATGTATATATATATACATATGTGTATATACACATATGTATATATATAGTGTGTGAGTGTGTGTGTTTGTGTGTATGATTTATTATAAGATATTGACTCACATAATCAATGGAGGCTGAAAAGTCCTAGGATCTGTCCTCTGCAAGCTGAAGACCCCAGGAAAGCTAGTGAGACAGTGGTATAGTTTGGCAAATTTGGCAGCTTAAGAGCCAGAAAGTCAATGATACAGATTCTAGTGTGAGTCTGAAGGTTTGATAGGAACATTGACGACAAGAGAAGATCATTGTCCCAGGTTGAGTCAGGCAGTCAATTCAACTTTCCTCCTCCTTTTTCTTTTATTCAAGCCCATTTATATTGGGTGAGCCAAATAACTTACTCAGCCCACCAGTTCAAACATTAATCTCTTCTAGAAACAACCCCATAGGCACATGGAGGAATAATGTTGAACCAGGAATTTAGACAAGCCATGGCTCAGTCAAGTTGATACATAAAATTAGCCATCACATATACATGACCCCAAATTTAAAGATAACCCCAGAGAGCAGTATTATTATATTCCATTTATATAATAAAAACACTTCTCAAAGAGGACAAGTCATTGACATAAAACTATGAAGTTAGTTTATGGCAGAGGTAATATTTGAACCCAGGCAAAGCAGGTGCTCACTCTTCTCTAACTGTCTTAAGAGAAAGAAGTAAAAATGAGGTGTTTCAGTTACTGAACAACCCCTTCTCTAGCTCCTGGATTAGCTGTCACAAAAGTCAGGAAGTATACAGGATAACTGTGAACCTTTCTGGCTCTCACATGTGCTTATTTATGCTCACTGTTTTTAAGTTGACACAAAATTGCATGTGATTAATAATAAGGGCCCAAGATAGGCTGCCCCAAGATGGGCCACTTTGGCAAAAAGATTATTTTGAGATAAAAGTAATAAAAACCCAGCCCATGCAGGAAAAGCTTTCTGTCTCCAGCTCAACTGCCTAAATTTACAATAAAACAGAGACTTCCCCTTTACCTAAGGGATTTATCTGCATAATAGAGTAACCCCGTTTTTCCAAATATCTCCTATCACCTTCTTACTAATAGTCATTCTCCTTTTTGTATGCTCAGATCTCTTCCCTCTCCTTACCTCATATAGGCTTCATGTTGCCTCATTGTCTTTGGAATCTCATGTCTGTGTGGATTTCCCTGTACATATATGCCTATTGTATTTGATTTTCTTCTGTTAATCTGCCTCATGTCAATTTGATTTTAAGTCCAGCTAAAAGGACCATAGGGCAGAGGAAGTTCTTCCTCTCTGACATATCTTTATAGTTTATAATAAGTGACAACTGTCCCCTACCCCTCCCTTTGACTTTTCACTGCTAGCACCAATAATCATGCTTTCCCAGGTAACCATTTTTAACTCCTCTGCTTCTTTTGATAGTTAACTCAATCATCTTTAAAAAATATGCTCATACAATGATTTCTCAAGTTACCGTTTTTAAGCATTATTTTCTTCTCATTTAATGTTAAAGCCTTTCTTGCATTATTTCATTAATAACATCTTTACTTCTATTGTCTCTGCTTTCACTTCCTGGAACTCTATTTGGTCATTATTAAATTTCCATATTCCCATACATATCTTTATATTTACCATTTTCCCATATTTTCTGACCCTTTAAAGATTTTTAAATTTTTATTTTCTAGGGTATGTGTGTATGTGTGTCTGTCTGTATGTGAGAGAGAGAAAGAGACATACATGTACCCCTATATTCATTGTACATTATAATAGCCAAGACATGGAAATAATCTAGGTGTCCATTAACAGTTGAATAGATAAATAAATATTTAAGAATATTATTCAGCCATGAAAAAGAAGGAAATTCTGCATTTGCAACAATATGGATGAACTGTAACAGCATTATGCTAAATGATACCTCAGACCAAGATAGACAAATATCATATATTATCACTTGTATTTGCAATCTAAAAACGTGAACTCAAAAACAGCAGATTGGTGGTTGCTGGAGATAGGGTAGTGAGGGGGGCTAGGGATGAGTGAAGGTGACTAGAGGGCACAAAGTCCAGTTTTAATATGAATATGTCCTGGGGATAAAATATACAGCATGGTGACCATAGTAAAAAGTATTCTATTGTACATCTGATTGTTAAGAGAATAGATTTTATAGGTTCTCACCACAAAATAAATTGTTATTTGAGGGAATGGATATGCTAACTAACCTTATTATGGTAATCATTTCACAAGATATACATATATCAAATCATTACACATGCACATATTAAAAGTAGACATTGTAATATATCAATTATATCTCAATAAAGCTGGAAAAATAGGATAAATGGCATAAGAAATCTACTAACATATATATATAGATGTACATCTCTATATATATAATATAGATAGATAGACAGATTATATATATCTAACTGAAACTAAGTCCTTGAGTTATTCCTCTATCCATTATACCACCTGGAATATGAAAAAGAGACATTTTTGGGGGGGGTATCCAGAATATATTAGTCTATTTTTAACAGATTAATTTTGTGATAATCTTAGTGTGACTCACCATATAACTGCTATTTAATGCAATATTTTATTAAATGCTATTATTAAGTTGACTGATTTTTTTTTAAAAAACCTGTAAAAATACTAATATTGATCAAAGATTTTAGGACATTGAATTAAAACTTCCAAAAGATATTTGCTATTCCACTAAAATGTTCTACAATATTTTGTCTTTATAAATATTTTTAAAGAATTATGCAGCAGGACACATACAAAAATATACAATAATCAGAAATACAAAATCATTCAGTTACATCTGAAGTTTGTCATCTAATAAGAAGCTTGGTTCTTTCTCTGAGGATGATATCCTTACTTTTATTACAATCATTTAGTTTTCTATATATGTTTGATAATGAAAAACACATAAATGCAACAGCTTGACTTTTTAAAGATGGGTCTTTGCTTTAAACTCCTGGATTTTCAAAGCAGAGGTCCTTTTTCTTACACTATTCATGAAGTGACACACTCATGAATACAACCTGTATTTTTCCAAGGGATAAACTTCCCTTCCCACAAATATATCTGTGATTGGAGAGTTAAGAATGGATTAAATCTGTGGCAGCAACAATTTTCTGAGAACCTGATTTTCTCTCAGAAAAGTTAAATCCAGAGAAATATATATGTTATTACTGCTTATAAATAAATGCTAAATAGATTTTCATGGTAATCCAGTTTAACAGAAAACTGAAGCTACTTTATTTTACATTTCTCCTTACTTTTCTTTGAATTATAAAGGAAATGGACACAAACCGCAGGAGCAGCACGTGACACCATGAAATACACAAATATTCAAAGCCTGCAAACCTGGTATCTGAATTTAATGCTGTTCTCATTAAAATTTTAATTTGGGGAGACAAAATGAAAAACAATTAATATACCAAGGGAATTCTAGGAAATATTTAGTACAACTGAATTATCTTATATCTTAAACAAAAGGACCTGGAGAAATGAAATAATGTTACTCATCATTTAATACTTTTGCACCTTACTATATTCACCATTTGTCTTGCCTTGTCATTATTTTTGGATATTTGTTCATCACTACAATACTGCTTATCATATTCTTGAAACCTGTTTTTCAAATTGCCAATGTTAATCTTAATTGTGTAATTTTAGCAGTATCCCTGAATATCCCTTATAATATTGCCCTTTTTGAGAATAAAATACTTATTAATTGCTTTTACTTTTTTTAAGATTTTATTTATTTATTTGACAGAGATCACAGTAAGCAGAGAGGCAGGCAGAGAGAGAGGAAGGGAAGCAGGCTCCTCGCTGAGCAGAGAGCCTGATGTGGGGCTTGATCCCAGGACCCTGGGATCATGACCTGAGTGGAAGGCAGAAGCTTTAACCCACTGAGCCACTCAGGCGCCCCAATTGCTTTTATTTCTAATGAGAACCAACCTAAGGGATCTGAAGGAAACTGAACATCATGTACCATGATATTCGATTAAAAAAGAGTACAGATACTGGCAATAGTGCATAAACTAATAAATCTTTCTCCAGATGTGAGGTTACATGGCCTAGCAGAAAGTTAACTGTAAAGGGACTCAAAGGGCTAAAATAATCCCAGTGGTACCACTAATTTTCTGGTGTCTCTGTGGACCTGACTAAGCCACAGTGAAAGCACAAGCAAAAGGAAGTGAATAGATTAATTAGATTAAATATACATATATATGTCCTCTAAATTCTTTTTTATGATCCTAGAAATAGAGCACCAGGGTGTCTCTAAATTCCCGATTTTACAAGCTTTAGTCACGTCTTTAAACGAGTGCAATTTTGCTACTTCATTTGCCATTTTGCATATTTGAGGCCAAATTCTTTGCAGGGCTCGAGTGTATAATTGTAATAGTCTAGAAATGAGGATGATGTGTGAGATATCAATTTTTCCTTCCATTAAGTTTAGGCTCACTGAAATAACTTTAAATTAGAGAAAATGGTTTTAATATGGCAGGTTATCAAATCATCAGTTACAGACGTGGCCTGATTTTACTGGGATTTATTTGCATGATAAGTCTGATTCATCATTAATATAACAATGCACTAGCAAGTAAGCTTTGGGATTTGTTGGCCTAGTTAAATATTGTTCCGTTCACTCATTTGTCACGTTCCTCACATCTGAAATTTTAGTTAGTATTAGTTCATTTTTAACAGAATTCAAATTGCTGCAGTTTGGAATCTAAAAATAAATACTTTAGTAACCTCAGGAGAAACTGAACCGTGTAATGTCAATTTTTTTTTTCTTCAGATAGTTCACATTTTAAAAAATTAAGTAGCTAAAGGAAATCTCAATATTATCTATGTAAAATGCTTGTATTTGTTGGTGCTCCCCTTATGTGAATTAAACTTAATCTAGGGGAAAATTTTAGTTCACAATTCATATAATTTTGCACTTATAATTATTTTCCTTCAATAAAGGCCAAAAAATTTCTCAACTTTAGTGATGATCACTGTATTGTACAAATAAGATAAATCACCTATTGCCTGAGATAAAACTTGGCTTTCTTAGGACTCTTTTGAATTCTCACAAAATGAAGACAATGGCTTCATCATGTTAATGACAAAACCAGTTCAGTTCCCTGACAAAAGCATGGGTTTGATCTCCTGGAATCATTTCATCCTCTCACAGAATATTTAAGAGTCTCATTTTGTATAATCTTAATGACATACAATGTCATTTAAAATGAAATATACCTGAAGTATCGCCACATGAGAATGTATACAGAGAGACTCTAAAACAAACATTTTGATAAAAATAAAAACCTTTGAAATCCTTTTCCTTCAGTGACTTAGAACCCTCAGTAGGTTCTAATGGTCCCATAAGCCAGCACAGGCTTTTTTTACACATTTGGGGTTAATGTGGTCACTGTGGCATCTTAACTTCCCTTGGTATTTTTGTTCTTGATCCTGAAACTGTGCGCATAGCAATTTCTGGGCTCAGAAGAAATGACTACATTAAAGCGGATACTCTCTTACTAGTGGGAGGACAATCCTTGTTGCCATCAATCCCTTCTCCTTCCTCTAACACAGTATTATCTGGTGCTGCAGTCTCAGAACCTAATATAATGTTGAAAATAGAAATGTGTAATTTGAGGAATAGCAAGAGCTGTCTTGCATCTTCGCAGTTTATTTTTGTAGTATTTTGTGTTTAGAGTGTCTTTCATTTACATTTTAATTTCTTCATTTCAATTTAGAAAGGCTTTTGAGTAGACTCAAAGATTCCTGTCTGCTTTTATTTGTACACTTAAAATTTTATGGACCCTTCATTTTATTATCACTGAAATGGGCTAATTTTCATCATCATTTAACAAAACCACTTTCTTGCCTTTGTAAAACCCAAATGTGTGAAAATAAGTTAATTTTGAAAAGTCTATAAGTGGACTTAAATGGTTTTAGTTATATCAATATATAAAAACAAACACTAAATGTATTTCCGTAAGGCTGACCAAGTTTTATTCAAAACTCTACCAAAGCAACACATTTTTTTAAAAAGGTGTTTTAGGGACACCTGGGTGGCTCAGTTGGTTAAGCGGCTGCCTTTGGCTCAGGTCATGATCCCAGCGTCCTGGGATCGAGTCCCACATCGGGCTTCTTGCTCGGCAGGGAGCCTGCTTCTCCCTCCGCCTCTGCCTGCCACTCTGCCTGTGCTCGCTCTCTCTAACAAATAAATAAATAAAATCTTTAAAAATAAAAAAATAAAAAGGTGTTTTATTCAACATTTCTTAACAGTTTCTGAATGTATATTCAATAAAGATGCATCACTCTACTCTTAAAGAACATATTTCAACTGGACATTCTTTAAATTTATATTGCTTCAATCTTACTTAAGTGATCTATCTTGTAATATGCCAAATGCTAGCTCCAAAATACCATGAAAATAATTTTTTGGTAAGTAAATCTCAGTGCATCTCTCTGAGCAGTGAAAGGGGTCCCCTCTGTAACAGGGTTTAGGAGCATCTCAGAATGGTTAAAGCAAATATGGGATATTTATGAAGCTTTTGGTAAGGCTCCTGTTTAATCATGCAGGGGCTTGATTTGGATTGATTGGTAAGGATTCTGATATAATAATTTGGAACTGGTTGACTCACTGTGGTGGGATTTTCTAGCAAGTCTGAGAGACTATTATTTCATGCTATCTATTGAAAAGTGTAGTGTTCTGTTGTTTGTTTCAATAGGTTTGCCAAAATTTCCTTAACAATAGTAATTTTCCATTGTTGATCTTAGAAGGCAAGGGGTGAGTTCCTTAGAATAGCACAGTTCTACTAATGTGCACAGAAAGTTATATAGGAGTAACTGGTTCAGGGTTCTCAGGTTTTTCTATTCTATTTGTTTGAAGACCATTTGTTGAATCATTTGATAATACAGCAGAATTTAAGACTCCTGAGAAACACATCTGAACACTGCAATATTGACAAATAATAAAAAAGACAATAATCAGAGTTTGTAATATATAAGCAAAAGCAGACTAAGCTACATAAACAGAACTCATCCCAATGTAGAATCTACAGAATTAGATATGAAAGATTAGGCCAATTCTATAATTGCATTATTTATTTGCTTGCCAAATATTTTTTGTAATAATTGAGGATACTAATATTCAAGAACCCAGAAAAGTATTCATGGTTGTAGCCATGGCCTTCTTAAAACTTTCCCTAAAGCAGTACATGATCTCTTCAAAAGTCAATATTAGATCAAACATGTCTCTGTTCTAAACCTGTCCAATTCATGATCCTATCAGACAATAAGATCTATAGTATTGGGTACATTTTCTATCTCTTAGATAGAAATGCCTGTTACATGGTAAAGCATGAAACTGAAGCAATTTATAGAGAGAAGACAGCATTTCAGAATTCCCTTTGAGTGATTAGGCTTCTATTTCCCATCTGAGGCTCTGTTTTTCTCCCTCTTGAATTAACTTCTCTAGTGATTTCTTTATCCAAGAAGGAAAATGGGTCTGACAAAAAGGATCCTGGGTGATGTCAGGGACTTTCTGAAGGCAATCATCAGTTTACCAAGGGAACAAATTCCTGTACAATTTCCAGGTAGTAGCCACTAGACTTTTGAGGCACGAATTCAATACTAGTCATTGGACATCATCCAGTTATCTGTTTTCAGCCAACTTATCTCTATAGGTTATCAAATAGTACTGTAATATTTTGGTGCTCCTGATCCTTGCAATCTTCAATTTTCATTCAATTTATCAAAGTATCAGTAAGCCAGCATCTAGATTATCTCATATCCTCATGAATAAGGTAGTCCTTGAAGATAGCAAGGAAGAAACCGGCAGAATATTTAATCTAGTAATTTCAACCACACTGAAAGTTCCTCCCTATTAAGTTAGTTGATGTGGTATCACAAAGGACAAAGGAAATGTTAACTGAGGCCTGTGACAGTATGGGCAGGGTCATGAGTACTATCTGAGATGATAGTGCTCCTTGCCACTTGAGAATTGACTTCAAGGGAGAGATTTCAGGATAAGGAAATCAGGTACTTGATTCGATCTCAGAGCTATTGTCCTTCAGAAAACATATTCAGATATGTTGCATAAATATAATCTCCATACAGAGATTTAGCTTTATAAATATGCATAAGATGTGGCAAATCTCTAGATGGTATAAAATGTGAAAGAAAGATTTTCTAAGATAATTTATTTTTTACTTTTTGATTTATTCAAGCTAGTTCTGAATTCATTCTAAAACCTGGCTCATCTTTCTTGTGATGATTCATTCAGACAAATACGAGAAGTCTGGGGTAACCATCACTGAACTTACATCTCTTACCTTAAATTTTTTTTTTAAGATTTTATTTATTTATTTCAGAGAGAGAGTGAGAGAGAGAGCATGAGAGGGGAGAAGGTCAGAAGGAGAAGCAGACTCCTTGTGGAGCTGGGAGCCTGATGTGGGACTCGATCCCAGGACTCCGGGATCATGACCTGAGCTGAAGGCAGTTGCTTAACCAGCTGAGCCATCCAGGCACCCACATCTCTCATATTAAAAAGAGAAACAAACAAATAAACAAAACCCCCTATGTCTTCTATTTGGATCTATTTAAACAGGATGCAGAAGTTTGATAACTTCAAAGAGAATTAAGTAGGGGGTTAACCCAGGGGGTTAATGACTCCATTCTTGACTCTTTTTTTTTAAGATTTTTTTTTTTAAAGAATTTATTTATTTATTTATTTGACAGACAGAGATCACAAGTAGGCAGAGAGGCAGGCAGAGAGAGAAGAGAAGGCAGCCTCCCTGCTGAGCAGAGAGCCCGATGCGGGGCTCGATCCCAGGACCTTGAGATCATGACCTGAGCTGAAGGCAGAGGCTTTAACCCACTGAGCCACCAGGTGCCCCTCGACTTTTAATTTCAGCTCAGGTCATGGCCTCAGGGTCATGAGGTCAAGTCCCTCCTTGAGCCCCACATCCAGCTCCATGCTGAGCTGGGAGTCTGCTTGGGATTCTTTTCCTCCCTCCTGCTCCTCCCTCTGTTTTCCCTCTCTCTCTAAAATAAAGCTCTTTTAAAAATTAAAAAAAAATTAAAAACAAAGAGAATTAAGTAAACTACATTATAATCTTCTGTAGTTCTTTAAAAATAGCATTAACTCAAAGGCTACAAATACTCAATATTCTTCTTAAATTATAAAAGCATATAAAGTAATGCTTTATATAAATCTTTGTGTTCACAGGTATTAGAGGTGATGTACCTTCCGAATACAGAAGTCCAACTTGTTTTGTCTTCATGAGAACACTACTTTTCCGGAATACCAAACTCTTTTACATTAAGCAAAATTCAATATTGGGTGTATTTCTATGCAATGAAAGAAATAATTTCTGACATTTATTTTGCGAGGAGAAAGAAAAATTTAAAAAATATATAACCAATTCTTTATAGCCTTTTGGCTAAGACCAAGTGTAGTAAAACAAAAATGCATCCAATATGATAAGTAAATATTTAGTACGTATTACCAAATCCTCCTGTTTCATACTTAATCCATTTCATATTTAATCATTATTATGAAACTAATTTAATAAATATGAGCCAGGCTTAGAGTATAGCATATCTTTGAAAAGATTTGACCTTTTTGAAGCTTAGGTTTAGTTTTTGTTCTTTTTCTGATATTAAAACTCATGAAATCTTAATTTTTTCTATGATTCTCAGCAAGAAAGTCAATAAAGTGAAAAATGAAGGTGGTTTACTTATAGGCACCTGCTATATCTTTTTTTCCTAAAGATTTTATTTGTTTATTTGATAGGGTGGAGCATAAGCAGAGGGAGGATCAGAGGGACACAGACAAGCAGGCTCCCCACTGAGCAAGGTGCCTGATGTGGGGCTTGATCCCAGCACCCTGAAATCATGACCTGAGCCAAAGGCAGGCACTTAATTGACTGAGCCACCCAGGTGGCTAGGCATCTGCTATTTCTAACATATAAATGATGAATGAAAAAAATTGATACAATTAAATTTATATATTCCCCAGAATTACATGGGAAATTTTGTTGATAAGAAAATTAGATTTGGGATGCCTGGGTGGCTCAGTTGGTTAAGCGGCTGCCTTCGGCTCAGGTCATGATCCCAGTGTCCTGGGATCGAGTCCCACATCGGGCTCCTTGCTCAGCAGGGAGCCTGCTTCTCCCTCTGCCTCTGCCTACCACTCTGTCTGCCTGTGCTCGCTCCTGCTCTCTCTCTGACAAATAAATAAATAAAATCTTAAAAAAAAATTAGATTTTAAAAATGGATTTGTCTAATGGCATGAAGGGGAAAGAACTTTTGTAGACACTAGGAGGTGGATTTCTATCGGGTTAACAATAGGGAACCAAATATAATCAAAAGTAATGAGACAAAGATTGTTTTGCAAGATAGTGTGTTTAATAGTCTGATTAGCCACTTTGTGAATTAAGAAGATATTCTCAAAAGCAATGTACTTCATGGGTCAGAATTAGTTTAAAATTATTGGTAGGATGGCATTAAAATATACTCTATTAAAAATGATCTTCAGGAGAAAAATATCTATTTTCTTTTGTTTTTCAAAGGAAAAATATTATTTAATCTTGATTTACAAAAACTTGACAAGGCATAATTACATCCATACTTGTGTCCCAGTGATTTTACCAATTTTGTTAGTGTGTGGAGGATCTGTAACAGACTATGCTATGAACTGAATTGTATCTTCCCCAAATCCAAATGCTGAAACCCTAGTTTGTAATGTAATGGCACTTGGAGATGGGGCCTTTGGGAAGTAATTAGGTTTAGATAAGGTCAGGAGGATGGAGTCCTCAAGATGGAATTAGTGCCCTTGAAAGAACAGACACAAGAGAGCTTGTCCTTTTCTCTCCTGCCCTGTGAGATAAGCCACCCAGTCAATGGTATTTCATTACAACAGCCCAAACTAATGAATATATCGCATCTCTGAAGAAAGTGTTCTCCCACTAAGTGTCATGGAAAACAAAGGCACTTTTACAAAGGATTTCTCTATCTGAATAGAAAGAATATTTCCAGTAATGTAGAAGACCCCACAATGGCCGATGTTCCTAGGGTAATTAGCACTGGTTGATTGTAATCTCAGCAAATCTATCCTATGGAAAGTCAAGGCATATCTTGTAGACTATGGTGCAGATAATATGGTGGCAGCGTTCCAAACGTCGGAGAAAGCTAGAAAATGCAAGCAGACTTCCTGATGAGGTTTTCCAGTTCATAAGAACAGCAACGATGCTAACTTATTATTTACAGATGACTTTGCTCTGAGATACATCACTTGATTCTTAGCAACCTTCTGGGCTGGGCAGGGCAAGTATGATTTTTATCATTTTTAGATGAGGAAACTAAGTGCCTAGTGATTTCAAAGCGACCTTTATCATAACAAGGTGTCAGATACTGTGTTCCTTCTGCACCCCAGTATATTAATAGTTGGTTTACTCAGTTCCACCAGTCTCTGCCTTCTCAGGATTTATGATCACATTGTTTACTTATAGAGGTTTTATGTTATGTTTTAAAATCCATAGGACTACTCACCCACTGTAGTTTTCATTTTCAATATTTTTGTGGATATTCTTGAATATTTATTTTTCATATCAATATTACTATTAGCCTAATATCATTTTAAAAAGGTCTGTTTTCTTTTTTCTTTCTTTCTTTCTCTTTTTTTTTTTTTTGGATGAGAAAAGATCATATTAAATGTCTAAGGAGACTTAGGGGTAATTGACTTATTTATCATGTTGAATCTACTTGAGAACAAGGGATGCTTTTCCATTTGTTCAAATTTAATTTATGTGTTTTACAAAAGTTTGAAGCTTTTCTTCATAATGGATTGTGCATATTAGTTTATCTCTCTATATCTCATCTTCTTTGCGGCTATTGTACTTGTCACTCTCTCTACTGTTAACACCATATGAATGAATTGTTGTTGTTGGGGCTTATGAAGGTGAATGATTTCTGTATGCTAATTTAATATCCTGCAACCTTACTAGATTATTTTGTTTGATTTACTTTTTTTCATTAAGGCTGTAATGATTGCCAGACACACTACAATAATATCTGCAAACAAAGATTGTTTTGCCTTTTCTTTTTTTCAATTATATCTTTGGTGTCTTTTGCTTCATTGCATTTATTCTTTCACCTATCACAATGTTAAGTTATATAAGGGAGATAATAGCAAATCGTGTGCTTTGCATATGATTTAGTAAAGATGCTCATATTGTTTCCCATTGAGTAGGACGCTACATGCACTTCAAAAGTGTATTTGCTTATCATCCTATTAAGACAATGCTCACTGATTCCATTTTCTTGTGTGTGTGTTTTTTTTTTTTTTAAATCAGAGATAAGTGCTAAATTATGCCAGAAGCTTTTTCAGCATGTGTGGAGATAATCATGTAATTTTTACCCCCAGATTTATTAATAAGGTGATTTATATTATGGGTTCTATTACAAAAATCTTCTAATCCCTGAGATAAATTCAAATTGACATGGGTGTATTATTATTTTTAATGTGGTTTTGGATTTTGACTGCTAAATTTTTATTTAATTTTTTTCTCACTCATATTTATAGGTAATATTATCTATAATATTTTGCAGTACATTTTTCAGAATTAGGTATCAGTGATATACTTGCCTCCCTAAGTAGGAGTTTCTTTCATTTTCTATGCTCTGGAATAATTCTTCTAACCTTGGGACAATCTGATATTTAAAGACTTGGAAGAGGAGTGCCAGGGTGGCTTAGTCGGTTAAGCATCTGCCTTCAGCTCAGGTTATGATCCCAGGGTCCTGGGATCAAGCCCCTTGTCCAGAGAGCCTGCTTCTCCCTCTGCCTGCCCCTCCCCCAGCTTGTTCTCTCTCTCTCTCTCTGTCTCTGTCAAGTGGATAAATAAAAGCTTTAGAAAAAAAAGAGAAATTTGCTTTAAAACCACTGGATATAAAGATTGGGGGTGCTGTTCTTTAATAACATTGTCAATTTCTTTTGTAGATATCAATTGATTAGACTTTCTACCCTTAATAGTTAAATTTGATATTGAGTATAAAATGATTTTAGCTAGAAAATTCTTATTTCTTCTAGGTTTTTATGAGGCTTATAAAGTAGATTCATAAATCTTAAAATTCCTCTGTGTCAAAGGTCATTTCCTCTTATAATTTCTTATTTTGTATATTTTTGCTTTCCTTCCATTTTCTTGATTAAGTTAGCTAGTGGTAGCTTTATTTTGTTATATATTCACAGAACAGGGTTTTTACTTATTAGTCAGGAATACCTTCTTTGCATTTTCTACCTAATTAATGTCCTTTTCTTTTTATTATTTCCTTCCTTGTCTCTTTTGAATGCACTCAAATTACTAAACAATAATAAAAGAAAACCTGCTATACACTTAGTTAAATTCATATAACTGTTTACATCTGCCCATTTGTTGTAAAAATCTTTGTTTTTATTCTCTCTTATTTGAAAGTAACTGATGCACTCGTTTCCTTTACCCTTAAATACATCAGTGTATATTTCTTATTAACAAGGTATTTTTTGACATTTTTACAGGGCAGTTCTCAAAATCAGGAAATTCAGCATGGGTGCAATGCTATTATTTAAATATATAATCTATAGTCCATGTTCAGATTTCCTCACTTATGCTAGTACTGTTTTTTGTCTTTGTTTTTGTTTTCCTCCAGGACAGAATCCTATCTGGGATGATACAGTATTTTTAACTGCCATATATATTTTATTTCTCTTCATCTGGAAAGATCTTTATCTTTCTTTACATTGATACATTGATTTGAAAAGAACAGTTATCTTGTAGAATGTTCCTCAATTTGCATTTGTCTTATATTTCCCCTTAATTAGATTCAAATGATGCATTTTCATAGTAAATAAATTTATCACAGTATTGATAATGTTTGATCACTTGGTCATAATGTTATCTGTCAGGATTCTTCACTGTTAATTACTCCTTTACCCTTTGTTACTGAAGAGTAATCTTTGAGGGATATTTTGACATTATGCAAATATTTCAGTATTCTTATTTTTGATGTTTAAATTGACCTATATTTGGTCACTATGACCCCTTCAAGTTCAATCCTTTTTATTTTGATATATCCTCATTATTCCTTGAGTACTTCCTGACTTTTACACAAGAAGATATCTCAAGCTCATTGTATATATGTTTTTTCACCCCATCTTGAAATGTGCCTTTACTAGAAAGAGACCTAGTTCTTTTAAGTGAAGAATGGGGTTTAGAAACAGAGAATAAGTGTGTTTAACGCTACTGGAGTATCATTGTTTCTAGGCTTTCTTACTAGGTAGGGATGGGGGAAACTATACAAAAATACACATTCCATATACATATGTGTATATTCTATCTATTTACATGTATATATAAACAGGTATATGTCTTTTATATCTATACATACTAGATATTAAGCATTCTGAATTCATATACTAAGATCTCCAATATAAGTAGACACTACAGAACGCATTCTAATTTTCTTGCTTCTGATATTTGTAACTCTTTTCCAACAATGAGAAAACTGTTTCTCATTATCTTCAATATAATTTCCCACTTGCAAAAGACATTTCCAGTATTCTTCTTTTTATAAGTGTGAGTTTTTATCAGTTGATGTAATTTTCAGAACGTAGAATTTCCTTTAGAATATCCTTGTAATGCCGATCTGATGGAGAGTTATCTTTTTGGCTCCAGTCTCTTCTCTTCTTCCCGGACTCCCATGTCTTTAGTCATTGCCAGATATTATTGCACAGAGAGCTGACAAAACTCCTAGATTTTAGTATGATTTTCCTATAAAGAGTGGAGAAAATTTGCAGTTCTTATTATATCATCTTTTGCTAACATGAACTCTGCGTGATCATCACTATTAAAGCTTCAGGGACGTCAAATGCTAAAGCATCAATCTATTTGTCATAAGAATCTGCAAATGACCTACGTAATGACTTTAAAGTAATCGAGACTATTATTATTTTATTTAGTTAACTTTCTTGGGGGGAGGAAATAATTTTACTACCACTCTGAATCCCCCGCTGTGCCTAGCTCAGTGAGCAACTCCTCAAAAATCTTCTGCTGACTGCTTATATGTCCCCCTACTGATCTCCATTTAATTCTCCATCTCCCCAGGGCCTACTGTAATCTCATATTAGACAAGCTCCAGAGAGTACAGAAACAATATAGTGTATTATGTGTGTTTGCACTGATAGCTTTCTATTTAAAATATGTATCTTGCAGGCAACATTGTAATAGCAAAAAACAAAGGGAAAAAATTGGCACTAATTCTACCTCTGTAACAAACCATCTTTCTTATTCCCATATTGCCTTTCAGCCATTATGGGCAGGTTCTACAATTCTGCATACCTAAAATATCAAGTTGGCTAAAATTTTATATTCAGCATTAATTACATTTTTAATAAGATGTATCTGAATGTCTGTTATGTGCATAGCACACAATGACAAGCCAAGCCCCAGCAATTTGTAGGGAACTTAGATCAACCCATGAGCACACTGAAATGGACATGGAACTCAGGTTATTAAAGATCAAAAAAAATATGGTGTAAAATACTAGACTTTTCTGTAATGAGTAACTCCCTTAAAATCGAGGCTGTGGAAATATATATGATAAACATATTTTTTTTAAGATTTTATTTATTTATTTGACAGGCAGACATCACAAGTAGGCAGAGAGGCAGGCAGAGAGAGAGAGGAGGAAGCAGGCTCTCTGGCTGAGCAGAGAGCCAGATGTGGGGCTCGATCCCAGGACCCTGGGATCAGACCTGAGCTGAAGGCGGAGGCTTTAGCCCACTGAGCCATCCAGAGGCCCCTATACGCTAAACAGATGTTATTCATTTCTGCATTGAGAGCAATTTGAAGAAAATGGAGCTTACAGATGGGGAGAAATGACTGAAAACCTGGGTTGAAAATATTTTGAAGCTGGCAATAAGCTAGAAAGAAGTTGAAGAAATAAAACAAGATTGCAAAATGAGTTAAATATGGTATCATTATTCTACTGGTTGATCATTATTGATTCTCTTTTCCCAAAGAAGACAGTTTGGATCTCAATTGCCACATCTTAGTGAGGAGTATGGGCAAGATGAATAATATCAAAGTTCTTTTCCTATCTAACATTCTAGATTGATTATATTGTATTGCTTGACTAAAAAATGTGGCCTACAGAAATAGATGGATGAAATCAAATCCCAAGTAATCCAGAGTTTTTCTTTTTTTTTGGGGGGGGGCATTTCATCTGATTGTATAAAGCCCAAGTGCTTTCCACATTTAAAAAAAATCTAGTTATTATGTACAGAAACCATACTCAAAGGGGTATATTATTTGCATTCCATCTTAATGCATAGCACACATGTTCTCCATGCAAATGTACTAGATTTAACACTGATTCTGCTATGAAGTTTTCTTCATGTGCTTATTATGTCTTTTTATATTCAGCTACATTCTGAATAGTTAATGGGAGTATAGTGGCATTTGAGTAGAAAGTTTGGAAACACAAATTATTTTTGAAGTCTCTGTTACTACTGAATATGGATACTTCCAATTAATAGAATATTTATATCTCCAGGAATCAAAACTTAAGATTCAATGTGACATATGCCAAATGATTATAGACTTGCTATAGATATAGGATTGTTTACTTGCATATATAGAATGCAAAAAATGACACTTATACAAACATTCATCACTAAAACTGACTGAGCACACACTAAAGGTCATGTATCATGTTAAATAATTTTCCTGTAAAACAGCTCTGAAAAATTTGTACTGCTCTTATTTACAGATTAGAAAACAGAGAGTTAGTTGGATTTTAAAAATAACCTGAAATTCACATGTGGGAATTGAGTGATGGATCTAAGCTTTATGCAAAGATCTGTCTAAATTCAAAACCCATATTATCTTAACATCGAGTTAAAATTGGAACTTTTTCTATCCTTAACAATGAAGGCTATACTGGGGGAAGTACCATCTTTTGATTTATAGTAGAATCACTTAGTCATGCACGTACAGCACTATAGGTAAGGTTAATTTTGATCTGTTAATGAATTCAGGCTTTAACTTTAAATGACTTGAACAAGTTTTGTCTTCAAAAGCACAATCAATTTATTTAGCCATCATTCTTGATCTTCTATCACCATATAGACATTTTAGAGTTTATATAAAACTCTCTGGTTTGAGCCACATAACAATCTTCCTTCCTTCCTTCCTCCCTCCCTCCCCTCCTTCTTTCCTTCCTTCCTTCCTTCCTTCCTTCTCTCCGTCCTTCCTTTTCTTAGTTCTAGAAGTGTACCATACTTTGCCTTCCTACCGTAAAGTCTTTCTGATTCTTCTATGTAAAACACTGTCCCAGGGCATCAATGACCCTTTACCTAGCTTTTGTTACACAAAGTATCAATCTTCTCTCCCGGGTCTCCACAATGAAGGAGAGGCACATCAAGCCCAATATACATTATTAGCCCATCAATCTTTCTATTCCAATGAAGATCACATTTGTAATGTTACATTTGTAGAAATATTTACTTAATTTCTATTTTCCCACTCCACTCCCCTGTAAACTCTGTGATATCATCAGGCTCTAGCATGTTCCTTTTTACTCCCATCCCCCATATCACTCAGTGCTTTGTTCAGCACAGGGTGTCTGCCCAATACATATTTCTGGAGTTGAACTGAATATAGGTACTTATTTCAAAGTGTATTAGCAGTGATTTAATATGGTATGCAATGAGATTAAATCAACATTTAGCATTGATTTAGTTATTAATGAGAAGATAACCTCAATAGAGGTTATCCCTTTGAAAGAGAACTTTGCACGGTGGGGGGTGTGGGGAGCAAGAGAAATGTTTTCAGTGTTGGTTTTCAGCTTTGTCTTAGGTATAAGACTTGAGACCTTCGAAACCATAGTTTTTTGTTAAGTTTGTTTTAATTTTTTGCTTTGTTTTGTTTTCCTCTCATGTCTGTGTGAAACAAAGAAAGATCTGGGACAATTAGAATAAAAGGGAACTTAGTTTCTTTTTAGAATCCTTTAGGATAAGCATATATGAGAATGCAAGACAACAAAGAAATAACATCAGTGAAGACAGTATTGTGGTATGTGGCAGAAGCTCAGCAGACAGGCTCCTGGCTGGACAGTATTAAGTACTAACACCTCCCAGTAATAAACTCATACTGACTACATGGGAAAAATTAATTGTGAAGTCCCAGAAAAATAGAATGGACTTCTCTGGGGTTCTGAAGCCCATCACTTATTTAGGAAGGGGCTTTGCGTAATGGTACCCGGGACAAAACATTACTCACATTATCCTCAGTTTATTTCAACTGGCAAGTGATGTATTACCATAGCAGCAAACTCCTCTGCATTGATGGTATTAATCATTAATATTAATCAGTAATATTAATGAATGGAGAACAATGTCTGAATTCCAAGAGACCTGACTTGGAATACTTGCTCTGTGTGCGGTTAATCTCTCAGATTCTTAATGATCTAATCTTTTAATTTAAGATAATGCCTTTAACGTAATGATGACATTAAGAAAAAAAATGACATTAAGATGACTAAATGAAATAGCATATATTTCCCATCTACTTTTTCAAAGCACATGAGAGATAGTACTCACCCAATAGCTCCCGTTTCCTTTTTGCCTTCTTAACTAATTTCTCTAGTACTTGGTTTCCCCAACAGAGCATTTTATGGCATTTGCATTTATGCTGTTTATAATTAAATTACCATTTTAGTAGGTAATCGAGCAAAATGTTTTTATGTGCATAACTCTAAAAAATGAAAAAGAGTGAAACAAGTATTTGATAAATGGATTTAAATTCATATAGCTGACTTTTAATTTTTTATAAAGTGTTTGCCAGCACAAATGCAAATGAAAACATAATTATTGTTATGTAGTTATTTTTGACCTTTTTACAAATCAACAACCAGCTATTTTAAAAAAATGCCATTCATTTAGACAGGGTTATGATAAGGATTATATTTTGAAGTCTTAATGTTTATAATAGACTGAAACAGATTGGTCACAGTATAAGTAACAGAGACTAAGAAAATAGCCACTTTGGGAAATTTACATAAAATATACATAGGAATAGCCCATTCTTCCAAGGGTCATATATTTGATAACATTAGATCTTTAGAATGAAATTGAAAGTGAATATAAGGAGAAAAATGAAGTAATTAGATAGCATTATGATATCCATAACAAAATGTTTATAGTACAGAATATTATGTCCTCTGTTATTGCTTCTTATTAAAAGTATTTTTCTCTGCTTGTAAAAAATTACATTCTTATGAAAAATATGGAACATAATGGAAGAGTAAATAAAGATAGTAGCAATCATTCACAACCCCATAATATTGAATATACGTCTGTCTTTTTTCTATATATGTTATTATAAACTACAAAATATCATAATTGCCAGATACAATCATTACAAGCTTAGAATAACAAGTTTGACATATTGTCACTGTCAGAATTTAGTAATAATAACTGCTGGTATTCATTAACCACTCACTAGTATTCCAAGCAATGATCTACAAATGTATACTTTTATGTAATTTATATTACATACATCACAAATAATCTATTGATGCACTTACTAAGACAGAGGCATTATTCATAATGAATGTGGGGTTTTAAGGTATCTTCTTGTTGAAAGTCACACAGATAATAATCTGTGGATTTCAGAACCAAATCTTTCTAAACCTAAAACTTATTTCCTAATAATACATAATGAAAGTCAAGACATTTTACTACTGCCTCTCCCATATAACATATTTGACACACTTTCAAAAATCATAAGCATTTTAAAAAGTAAGAAAATTTGATGGGGGGGTGTTCAACAAAGAAAATAATCCAGAGAAGCAAATCTAGAAATGACCCAGATATTGAAATTATCAGACAGGTACTTTAAAATAACTATGTTAAAACTTCTAAAGTACCTAGGGGAGAAATTTGATGTCATGAATGAAGAGATGGGTATTTTCAGTAAAGACATGGAGAAACTTAAATGAAAATTTTAGAAATAAAAATTAACATGAGGAATGAAGATTTCCAGATATAAACAACAGAGTAGATACAGCAAAAGAAAGGATCAGTAAAGTTGAAGAGAGGCTGATTGAAACTATCCTGAGACATTAATAATAATGGTAATAATAATAGACTGAAGTAAAATAAAACAGTACGTGTAAGACTTGTGTGGGTAATATCAGTTAGTCCAACACAACCATATTTAGCAATCTAAGAGAGAAGAGATGATGGGGCAAATGGAATTCTTAAAGACTGATGACTGATGATAATATAAAGAAAGATATTAACCAACATATTCATTAAATTCATTGACCACCAAGTATTATATAGAACAAACACAAAGCAGAGAGACATTGTATTTTTTCAACAATTGAAAATCAACAGGAAGTTCTGACACTGTTATATATTTGCTCTGAAACCTCTGGGATTCAAATAATGTATAGGTATCTTCACATGGAGTATTTCATATATAAAATTTATCATGTAATTATTAACCTATTTTGTGTTACAAAAATCTGTTTAGTAAAATCTAAGTTGCTAGGGCCTTGTCAGTTTTCAATTTGCAGAGAGATGAGATTTCATAAATTCTCCATTAATTCACGAAGAGTATGTAAGTTGTACAAAAGGAGAGTTTTGCCAAGTATTTACGAGCTAACAACATTAGAGAAATTAAGATTACTATTTTATAGATTCGTTGATAGTCACTGGCTTTAAACAGATGAATTCTTCAACTAACAAACAAAATTAATCAGAAATTGCCAGTACCACAAAAATGTACGCCAACAAAGTTCAAGGATTGAAAAAAGAAAAATCAGACATTGGAAAAATGAAGTGGGCTAATGTACAAAATATTATATTTATATGTACTTGAGGGGAAGTTCCATCATTAATTTTAAATAATTTAAAGAAGTATAATTTTATTCAGGATTCATTTGCCACATTATTAGAAAATTTACCATGATGTTTCTTTTTAAAGGAAGAGAATTTGGATCTGCAAAAGAATTTCTCTCTTGAATTATATTATTTGAAAATCAAATTAATTGGCACTTTGTATTGGCAAGTACAAAAGTAAAAAAAATGTTCCTGGCAATGAAATAAAAAAGCAATACATGTTTTTCTGTCAATTGCTACTTGATAATTATACAAAATCTATTGTTAGTAGTGAATATCAGTAAAATGAAGACATTATTTATAAACACCTTGATCTGGGGTGCCTGGGTGGCTCAGTGGGTTAAAGCCTCTGCCTTTTTGGCTCAGGTCATGATCCCGGGGTCCTGGGATCGAGCCCCGCATCCAGCTCTCTGCTCAGCAGGGAGCCTGCTTCCCCCTCTGTCTCTGCCTGCCTCTCTGCCTACTTGGATTTCTGTCAAATAAATAAATAAAATCTTTAAATAAATAAATAAATATACTTTCCTACATGGACAATGGTGGAAAAATCACTGAGAAATGTTGAATTATCATATATTCCTTCTGATTCTCTAAAAAAAAAAACAGAAGCAGATCTGAGATTTTTATAGTTGACAAAGTCCGGAAGAGCTAAAAAAGCTCGGATGAATAACTAAACTTCAGACAATGACAGTGTTAAGAAACCATGCCAAAACGTTATCTGTGGAGCTTAGCATGAAATGAGACTATGAATCAGTTGGAAAAACAAAGCAAAGAAAATTACAGAAATGTTGAGAATTTGTTGTTGTTTCTGAACCAAGTCAGTTTTCTTGGTTGTGGAAAACTACAGCATTGTGTGGACTGTGGATGTAAAAGTGTCAGATGTAATAGATCTTAGGATTTGGATAGCAATAAAATCCTCTTTGTTGAAGTTCAAAAGACAAGCACTAGTAAGTTTTACCCAAATGAAAGGTTTAACCTAAATATGCTCCCTTGAATAGGAGTCTATAATTTAATATTCAAACTGAGACTTTTCTGAGGGTGAAGGTTGACCCTGTTAATAAAGATCCCATAATAATTAGCACAAATCAACCTGATCCTGAGCAAATCAAGACATATTGTTTTCCTGATTTTAATCCTAATAGTAACAACAGCTATACTTACCTCTTGCTTACTGCTCTGTAAATTGCAAAGGGCACCATTCTATATCTATATTATGTTGTGTTCCTGATGTCACTCATCACATAATATTCGTTGTGAATGCTATTCCCTAGATTTGTTGATCTGGTCCTTTTATCTATCTCAGGACTCTTTGAAGGCTTTACATATTTTAAATTATTTGTTTTCCATAACAACTCTGAGGTACACGGTATTATTACATTCACTTTAGAGGTGAGGAAAAAAAAAAAAAAAGATAAAAAGCTTGAATTTACCTATCCGTAATCTCACAGCTAGTCAGGCTTGGAGCTGGTTTGAACACAAGGTATTCATCACTCTGTCCCAGGCTTTTTATCACTGAACTATAGTTTTCCCCACTAGCATTTTTCTCCAGTCTGATGTCCTCAGCACTAAGTATAATGCTTTGGGGGTATAATCACTTGGGGATTCAATATGCTTCCCGTTCATTTATTCCATTTAAATTATTCCCATCATATTAGCCAAAAACGTGCATGTGAATTACACAGAAGTGAATTGAGAATACTCCCCCCCAAAAGTTTGAAGGGACAGACTGTGTTAAGTCAGGTTCGCTGCTGCCACTTTTAATTTGAATTTCCAAACATACCACATGTTCTTAGACATGCATCTATATGCTTATTATTCAAGCTTGATGAATTCCTGTTCACTTAAAGATTCAAAATATTCCCTTGGCACAATCACTTAGTTGACAGCAGTCTGACCTAACAGTCACTACCCCATGATGGAAGCATACTCCTCCGTATAGTTTCCTTTAAATGGGAAATTAAATCATTCTCAGTTTTGACGTTATATCAAACGTGAAGTAAAATAAGTGTTTAGCTTTCCCGACCCCACAATTTAAAAAAAAAATTAACGCTGAAATATTTGTATATGCTGTAATCAAACTGAAACCTAAATGTGCAAGTCACCTGAGGGAAGACTGGGTGCATAATGGGAAGAGTAGCAAAGGAGAAGGAAGCCAATGAATGCATTAAACGTTAAATATTCATCATAAGGACAGCTCCTTTCACTCTTTTTAGTTCCTAGTTACTCTACAGTAGATAGAAAATGCAAAATAGATGTCAACATGGTGAATATTGGAGTGTTAACAAAGTGCGTCAGTCTTAGGAACAGCTGTTAACTTCCCAAACTATGTAAAATTATTTGGATTTAACAAACAAAAGAAAATTATCCATCTATCTCTCTATACATTTGTCTTCAGATAAGAAACATTAATCATTGAGATAATACATAGATAGAGGATAGACAAATAGATATAAATCTGTATGTAGATATAAGATCTGTATATTTATACAGATATATGGATAATTGTTTTCTCCCTAGATGTATATAAATCAAATCAACGATTCCAGTTGTCCTTTACCACATCATGTGAAATATCTAAGTGAGTCATTTACCTTGTAGGTCTTGACTTGTTACCTCAGGATACAACACACAATTATCAAGCTCTACTCTGTACAAGCAAAACAATAAAGTTAAAGAAGAAAACCAATATTGTTGGTAGGGATGGGCAGGTATTTTAGCAGATAATTAAAGAATAACAGCATTCTTGTCTTATAATAAATAAATTTTAGACTTGTTAGAAAGAGCTAATTAAGCATACGTGCTTAATTACATGTGTAAAAAATGTAGGAGTAACCACTAAAGGACTAGCAATAAAATATATAGTTCTCAAACAAGAGTGAGCAAAACAAAAAATTAGTAAAACTTTATGAACCCAGTAGGGAAAAAATCCAAATAAACTAAACATTAATAATAATAAAATGAATTACAAATTGCTTATTCATTTCTTTAAAAAATAAGCATTTCTACGTATTCAACATGTTTTTTTTTTAAGATTTTATTTATGTATTTGACAGACAGAGATCACAAGTAGGCAGAGAGGCGGGTAGAGAGAGAGGAGGAAGCAGGCTCTCTGTGGGGCTCAATCCATCATGACCCGAGCCAAAGGCAGAGGCTTTAACCCACTGAGCCACCTAGGCGCCCCTTCAACATGTTTTAATGACAATTTCTAAAGCACAGGCAGGACCTCAGTCATCCTTGTCACTACTGGGTTGTGTGGCCTTAAGCAATTTACTTCATTTCAACATGTCTTAATTAGGTTTCCTATTTTAATTATAGCTCTTAGACTGACAAAGCATTTGTTCCATGTTTCCATTAATTTATAGAAGTTGAACAGGAGGAACCTACTTATTAGTAAATTTCCTAAGCAAAAAAAAAAAAAGGAAGGAATAAAAATATATTTAATATCTAAGTTAACACTGTAAAATTTCTCTAAGATGCCCTTTTGGAACTCAGAAATACCTATCTCAATGTTTTTGGCCTAAAGATTGGTATCCTCTATCCAAAGAGTAAATCAAGATTTTTTTTTTAAGATTTTATTTACTTATTTATTTATTTGATAGAGACACAGCGAGAAAGGGAATACAAGCAGAGGGAGTGGGAGAGGGAGAAGCAGGCTCCCCCCAGAGCAGGGAGCCCGATGCTGGGCTCGATCCCACGACCCTGAGATCATGACCTGAGCCGAAGGTAGACGCTTAACGACTGAGCCACCCAGGTGCCCCAATATATTTTTTTTTAATGGACCTACACACAAAGAAGGCAAACTAGTGTTCTTGCTGAATCTTCCCTCTCTTAATTGGAGTAGATTCACAGCTTGGGGAGATAAGAGTTAAACAATCAAGACTGTGGTTAAGATACAGATATTTTGTTAGAGAAAAGGGGATTGGACACAGATCTCTGATAAGAAGTGTTCTGAGGAACAATTTTCTCGGCTCCTTTTCTGCATCATGCAGTGACTGGCCTGGAAAAAGGACCCACCCTTTGTGGGGTTTATTCCCTATAGCTGTGGCTCTTATCAGCGGTGACCAGACATCTGTGAGTTGAGCTGCCAATGCCCAAGAAACCCTCTCTACCTTTTCTACCTACAAATTATGTGGCTAAAAGCCCATCACATGTTCACAATTCAAGCAGCATTTGTAACTAACTTTGAACTAAGACACTGTGAATAAAGCTGGTCAGTAATAAGGCCCAAATGTTTCGATAATTTTACAGCACGACCTGGTAGTCAAAGAAATAAAGTTCTGTAATAGACTGGCATTTGCTTTCAGGTCTCAGATGCTACAGAAATGGGAACTCTTCCTTAGGACTCCTACCATAAGAATTACAAAAAAGCAATTGAAACGAGATTGTAAAAAGTTAAATTTCTGCACGTTAACTTTTGTACCCTTTTATGAATTTCCTTGCTTATATCTAACTTCAATTTTTATTAGAAAGGAAAATTTCCTAGACTGTTTCTTCCCTGATAGGAGCTACTGTCAATACCAGCTGTACTAAATCTGAAGGTGTGGTAAACTGGTTGTCAAAACAAAGATGTCCATCTATTTTTACATTAGAAATTCTGATACCCTCACATTTAAAAAAAATATTTAGTGATGTCTCAATGTAAATTTTTAATGTGAATATGTGTGTATATTTGTGTATGTTCACAATACACCATATAGAAGGGTTCTAACTTCCTCAGAGTAGCTACAATTCATGACAATGTCATATTGGACTGATTTTTCCTATGTCTTTCCATGGTTTTCGAATAACAGATTGAACCGAAGGAGCTGCACGCTTACTCGCTACCTAGAATTACTTTTCCCTTTAGAAATAAAGATAATTTACTTTCATCATTGTAAATCTAAGCTACTTCCTTGGAGCCTGAACCTCATTCATAGTGGTTTTGAGTACAACATAATGTATTACATATAAAAAGGGTATACATAGTGTTTGAAATTCCTACGACTCCAAGAGTTCTTAGCACAGATACCCCCGCAGCCTGCCAAAATAAAATTATACCCCCCATGGTATACATTTGACCTTTTATTCAGGCTTGGAAATAAAGATCGATGCAGCCCAGGCAAGCAGTGCCATACCCTCATAAACTGCCTGTTTATGGAAACAAACTGTCTGCTTAGATCTCTTCCGCTAAGTGGAAAACGTATATTCAAGAAGATTCTATGGCAACATAGTTTATTTTTATTCCTAATTAGTATGCTAATTCCTTCGGCAATTTTCCCTTCTAATGTCAATATAGGGCAACTTCATTATAAGCAAAGACTCTGGCTTTGTCACGCGACTTTTAAATACCTATGAACAAAACTAATTCAGATGGAAGTTCATCTGAGGATGAAAATAAATGAGAGCCCAACCAAATACGAACTCTAATATGTGCATAATTCTCCTTACGAATACTCTGGAGAAAACCTTTGGAGCATAATGCTCAGTGACTGTTTCTGGCTGTTTCTCTACTACTTGTCATGCCATGCCTGCTTATTCATCAGCATCTCCATTCAGGAAAACACGAGCTAATGAACAGAACTGCTCCAACAGCATCCTCAGCGCCCTTGAGTGCAAACCACGTTTAAAAAACGGCTTCATATTTCTGAGCCTCAAGCTTTGAGACGACATTATGTGGATATGGAATTTTCAGTGGCAAAGGAAAGTGCCCTCACACAGCCGCCCCAGGAAAGTGCCTTTATTTACAGGGTCAGAGATTTGGCTTCTAATCAGGTACTGATATTTACTACATCTGTAGCCTCAAATTTTCCACTTCCAACTTTTTCTGTGACATGGGATCATAGTATAGACCCTGTAAAATTGTCATTATAGTGGTTCATCCAAAACCAGATTTAGTTTCCAGCCATTTCTTTCACAGGTAAGATCTTAAATGCTAGCTTGTTATGAAAGTAATGAAAGTAATCATAACTACACTATTATTTAAATTTAGGAATTGCATCAAATAATTGTGCTGGGGCAGAAAAAACCAGAAAGTTCAGTCAGAATAACCTAGGAATGAAAGGAATTAAATGTTATCTTCTCACATTTTTTTTTATATTGCTTATATATTAAGATCTTAGTTGAACCTGATATTTAAAATATGATGAAGAACTGGATATGTATGTGTTGCTTTTGTTTCTCTGGGTTTTTTTGAAAATCATCTACAGTCTAAGAATAAAAACACAGACCCAGTCTTTCTCTTTGATAACTGCTTTAATACTTTACGTTACATTCTCATAGCTATTTCTTCTGAGCTCTACAGCCACATGACTTAAAAGCAGGTTTTCTCTCATTCTCCCCATGCAAGGTGTTCAAGGTAAAAGGTCCAGAAACTTATCCATCACATGCAAGGTTGCCCACCAACCCCGACTATCCACTATTATGGAGATGCTTCAATGCCTCGGTTTTAAGAATTCCTACACCGTAGATCCATTATTAAGACGGCAAGACAAAAAATAAAATGTGGAGCCCCCATGGGTAAAAATCCAGGTCTTAAAAATCAAATTTAGTACAAAATCTCGCTTTCTCTTTGTCCATCATAATCGTTATTATCATTGACATTGTTCTATTTTACCTTTGAGGACATGCATATTCAACAATGCATTGAGACAGAAATCCATCGCTGATCTACCGCATAGTCTTGTACCAAACAAGAAGTGGTCTCCTTCCATAGCAACTTAGTAACATTTAGCAAAACAAAAGATACAAATTTTAATTCACCTTTTCTTTATTTCAGGAGCCTTGAGAAAAAGACTTCTCTCCTCATTTAAGCAAAGTGTAGTTTATTTTTATATCTCCAGAAGGAATTTATTCCACTTTTTAGTTATTTGGTCATTTGTGGGGTTTTTTTTTGTTTGTTTGTTTGTTTGTTTCTTAGGCTTTTTTTTTCTTTTTATTTAAGCTTTATTTAAACATATAATGAAACCCCACCACCCTCTCCCAACCCCTCTCCTCCCCAACCCCCCTCAGTTTGTTTTATGACAT
>RCUC01152753.1:0-42840 GCA_003697995.1 Taxidea taxus jeffersonii
TTCCTCTCCCTCTGCCTGCCTCTCTACCTACTTGTGATCTCACTCTCTGTCAAATAAATAAATAATTTTTTTAAAAAAATGAGACAATGTGTTTAAAGACTCTAATACAATTCCTGGCACATTGAAGATTCCATAGATACTAACTTTTACAATTATTAGGATTCTGGTTTTAAAGACAGAAAACCAATATGACTCTAGTTAAGCAAAATAAATTTTAAAATAATTTAAATAAATAAATAAAATGTTTACATGGGAAAGGTTCATTGGCTCATATTACTAAGCCATGGACTCTGTTCCACCTCTTAGCTTTGCTTCCTCTGGGTCTCCCTCAGTCTCCACTTCTGGGCATAGAGGCTCTCAACTGCTCTAGACGCTATCAGAGCAAAGAGTTTTTCTCCCGAAGCTCAGAAAGACATTGACCATTGCTTGTAGAGGCACATGCCTCTTCCCTTTACGTTTCACCAGGGGTAATGAGAGTAAGCTATTATGATGAGTCTGGTTTGGATCCCCTGCCTGTTCCTGTGGCCAGAGAGAGGGGTCTGCTAACAAAAGGAGAGAAAAGATGTGGGGCAGGCGAAAAGCAACAGGTACCTACTACTATTTTCTGCCCTCTTTGAGAAGGTAGAACTATAAGCCAAAATCAAGACTCACCAAAGCAATGGCTGCACCATCTTAGTAAGAGAACTTGGTAGGGAGAGTCGGGCTTGACTTGAGAGCTTTCTTTATAGAACAGCGCCCTCTAGGTGAAGCCTCCCCAACTTCGAGGGACCAACTAAAGAGGTTCATGGAGAATGGTGGGCAGCATCCTTTGATACACTCTCTGCAAACAAGGTCCAAGGCAGAGTGCTTCAGAGCCCTGGCAGATGGGTGGGGCACAGTGATGGTGAATGTGTGGTACAAACTGTCAAGAGTCAGAGTGTCTGTCCCAAGCAGGATGAACAAACAGGGGTTCATGGTAAGTGTCGGAGTGACATATAGGGAAAGGAAGAAAGAGATTATCCGCCATGCTGGGAACATCGTGGGAACTTGGGTGACAATGCTAGAGTATGCCTTTGTAAATTTCAAGCGAGTTGAAATTTAATTCCATACCTTTATTTAGAGCGGGATGGGTATCGGGGGCTGCTTAGATTTAACACTGAGTGTACAAGGGGTGTGATTTGGGACAGCTGTGCAGAGGCATGGAATGTTGCCAGAGTAGACCACCCCATCCTTGGGGCAGACAGAACGCCCATCTATGTAATCCCCCGAGTCACGAGAACTTTGCTCTCTCCAGCCCATCGCCAGTGAGGCATCTCCCTACTAATGGAAGTCTTCTGCGGTCCGTCCTTTATTCCAGAAGGAATTTTTCCTAATCACTCATTCAGTGCTTTTAACTTCAACCTCCTTTATTGCTTTGACCTTGGAACGTTTGGTTTGTGTAGTTTAAATCTTACAGATATTTGCCAACTGAATAAAGGACTGTAACAACACAGCCTCTGAACTTGGCATAGGAGACACATCTGCGGAGTTGTTTTTTTTTTTCTTGTTTGGGTAGATAATGACTTCGTATTTCGTTCAGAAGGAACTGACTGTTTAACAAATGAGTTGCTAAAGGCGGCTCAGTTAACTCTCCTAACTACGCGTGTTTATTGGTGCACTTAGACAAACTTGGGTATGTTATCCAGACTCTACCCTATCGAGCGAAGACGATCTCATAGTTCTTTCTATTACTCTCTCATTGTCCCTTTATCTTGTTTTTAAATTGCAAAAATATATATGCTTGTTTTATTAAGAACAATGGTATGAGATATATAAAGAAGCACACACTCCTACACCCTCAATTACCTTCCCCCATTATGATTAAAATTAACAAATTCTATGTTACACAATCACATACAGACACATATATGGAAGTATATATATATAGAAATATCCAATATGTGCTTCTCTCAATGTGTATGGAAGGATTATACCATATACATTATTCCACAATTTTCTTTCTTTTTTTTTTTTTTGTCTCTTAACAGTATGTCACAAAAAGCTTTATATCTAACTCAGTCTTTTTTTTTTTTTTAAAGATTTTATTTATTTATTTGTCAGAGAGAGAGGGAGAGAGAGCGAATGAGCACAGGCAGACAGAGTGGCAGGCAGAGGCAGAGGGAGAAGCAGGCTCCCTGCCGAGCAAGGAGCCCGATGTGGGACTCGATCCCAGGACGCTGGGATCATGACCTGAGCCGAAGGCAGCCGCTTAACCAACTGAGCCACCCAGGCGTCCCTAACTCAGTCTTTTTATATCAAGCAATATTCCTTTCCGTGGTTGGATGGGGCATGACTGTCCTATTAGGGGGAGAGACTGTCCCCTTAGAGAAAGAGTCAGACTATTTCTAACTTTTTGCCACTATAAAACAATACTGTGTTAACAATCCTTGTACAATATGTCTCAAACTATATATAGTTTGAGTATATATATATTTTTATATATAGTATATACACACTATATATATATATTTCAACTATATATTATGTATATACTATATGTATAGTGTATATATAGTTGACTCATAGCTATGTTTCTTTTTTTTTTAAGATTTTATTTATGTATTTGACGGACAGAGACCACAGGTAGGCAGAGAGGCAGGCAGAGAAATTGGAGGAAGCAGGCTCTCCGCTGAGCAGAGAACCCGAGTGGGGCTTGATCCCAGGACTCTGGAATCATGACCCAAGCCTAAGGCAGAGGCTTTAACCCACTGAGCCACCCAGGTGCCCCGCTATGTTTCTTTCTAATAACAATGTCAGATTATTTTCCAAAATGTTGTTGTAATCTACACTTTTACCAGTTTTATTTGAGAGAACTGTTTTCCTAGTTAGCAGCCCTAGATTTTCTTTCCCTTTAAATTTTTAGACATCTGGGGATGCATGGGTGGCTCAGTTGTTGAGCGGCTGCCTTCCGCTCAGGTCATGATTCCAGGGTCCTGGGATTGAGCTCCGCATCAGGCTCTGTGCTCAGCGGGAAGCCTGCTTCTCCCTCTCCACCTTGCCCTGCTTGTGTTCCCTCTCTTGCTGTCTCTCTCTCTGTTGAATAAATAAATAAAATCTTCAAAACAATAAAATAATATAAAATAAAAATTTGTACATCTGATGTTAAAACTGGTATTTCATTTTTGCTTAACTTGATTTTTTCCTTTATTACTTGTAAGATTGAACCTTTTCTCATATATTCATTAATCATTTACTTTTTTTCTCTTTTCAATTGCAAGTTTATTTCTTTTGGCCATTTTTTAATGGGGTTATTTGCCTTTTTTCTTAGTGATTCCTTTGAAGGTTATGTATTTTAGAGATTAATATTTGCTTGTCACAAGTACTATAGGTAATTTTCCCAGTTCATTGTTTATTTTTTAGCCTTATGACAGTTTGTAAATACTTAAATTTTATATAATCAAATATATCTCTTTTGCTTCTGGTCTTGGAATATTTAGTATTTCTTTAATTTTTTTTTAAAGATTTTTTTAATTTATTATCTGACAGAGAGAGATGCAGCAAGAGAGGGAACACAAGCAGGGGGAGTGGGAGAGGGAGAAGCAGGCTTCCCGCTGAGCAGAGAGCCTGATGTGGGGCTCAATCCCAGGACTCTGGGATCATGACCTGAGCCAAAGGCAGACACTTAATTAATGACTGAGCCACCCAGGCACCCCGGAATATTTAGTATTTAAAATAAATTCTGTTGAATACCATGATATAAAAATAATCTCCTTTGATTTTCTTCAAGTAGTTTTTTTTTTTAAGATTTTATTTATTTATTTGACAGACAGAGATTACAAATAGGCAGAGAGGCAGGCAGAGAGAGAGGAGGAAGCAGACTCCCCGCTGAGCAGAGAGCCCGATTCGGGGCTAGATCTCAGGACCCTGGGATGATGACCTGAGCTGAAGGCAGAGGCTTTAACCCACTGAGCCACCCAGGCGCCCTTCAAGTAGTTTTTTTATCCAGTGTTTTTACATATAGTACTTTTTTTTTTTAAAGATTCTATTTATTTATTTGACAGACAGAGATCACAAGTAGGCAGAGAGGCAGGCGGGCGGCGAGGGGGAAGCAGCTCCCCACTAAGCAGAGAGCCTGATATGGGGCTCAATCCCAGGACCCTGGGATCATGACCCGAGCTGAAGGCAGAGGCCTTAACCCACTGAGCCACCCAGGCATCCCTACATATGGTTTTTTAATCCATCTGGAATTTAATTTTAGCATTCTTTCTTCGAAGGGTATCAATTATGTTGACAACATTTATTAGTCAAAATGTCCATTTCCCACTGAGTTTGCAACACCACCCTCGTCGTGTATAAAGCGCCTGTACATGCTTTCTGGATTTGGGATTCTGGTTGGGAATCTACTAGCTGGCATTTATTACAAGGCACTGTTTTTATGACCACACTAAGCACAGCTCAGCAACGTCAGGAGAGAGCACTACTATAATATTGCAGTTTAGCGAAGAATCACATAAAGAAAAACACAGCCTTGTGATTACTGAGAACTAACACTTTTTAAAAAATTCCATATGTAGGGGCACCTGGGTGGCTCAGTGGGTTAAAGCCTCTGCCTTCAGCTCAGGTCATGATCCCGGGGTCCTGGGATGGAGTCCCGCATAGGTCTCTCTGCTCAGAGGGGAGCCTGCTTCCCCCTCCCCCACGCCTGCCTCTCTGCCTACTTGTGATCTCTGTCTGTCAAATAAATAAATAAAATCTTTTAAAAAAATTCCATATATATTTATCTACGTTTTTGCAAGATGACGAAATGGTACAACAAAGCTCATTTAACTCAAAACCCACCTCACAAAATTAGACTTATGTTTGCTTTTATTTATTTAGAGCAGGAAACAGATCAAACAATACATATGATATGGTTTTAACCTCTTTATGTTTATATAACAATCTACCCGAATCATGGCAGATCCGCTTATATTCTCCAATTTATCTATCTCTGGCATAAATCAAATACCTCCTTTAGCTTACAAAATTACCACAGACATTCTGCGTGCAATACATGCGTTAGACGACTAAAAGAAGAATGTTGTCCTGTCTTTCAAATATAAAAATAATCCCACAGGAAATAATTGGGGTTTGTTTTATGACAGACTAAGGGTCTCAACAGGTGTGGAAGAGGCGAAAGAAAATTAAAGATGGAAGAACAAATCAAAGCAAAATTGCAATAGCAGAGATTTATCGTGAAGCATGATTTCCTTCATCTCTGGGTCTGTGATTGGAGCCCTTTCGCTACCTGGCCCATTTTCCACCCTCGTTCCCTTAATCTGGCAAAATCCTCAAGACCTGAGAACTAGGGACGCCTGGGTGGCTCAGTTGGTTAAGCGGCTGCCTTCGGCTTAAGTCATGATCCCAGCGTCCTGGGATCGAGTCCCGCATCCGGCTCCTTGCTCGGCAGGGAGCCTGCTTCTCCATCTGCTTCTGCCTGCCTCTCTGTCTGCCTGTGCTCGCTCTCTCTGACAAATAAATAAATTTTTAAAAAAAATCTTAAAAAAAAAAAAAAGACCTGAGAACTAATACGGTTAGCATAACTGATCTAAAAACTCAGTTGATGGAAGTGTGATGACTACCTATAGCTACAGTTCATCTGTAGGCCATATTTGTATGTGTTTAACAAATGTAACACGCTGAATGGCGTACTCTGGGTTGTGCACATAAAGAAATTGCTTCAAAAATTGTTATGAGGGGCTCTTGGGTGGCTCAGTGGGTTAAGCCTCTGCCTTAGGCTCAGGTCATGATCTCAGGGTCCTGGGATCAAGCCCCGCATCGGGCTCTCTGCTCAGCAGAGAGCCTGCTCCCCACCGCCCTGGCTATCTCTCTGCCTACTTGTGATCTCTCTCTCTCACTGTCAAATACTTAAATAAAATCTTTTTTTAAAAAATTGTTATGAGTATAACCTGAGTCATTAAGCCTTGACCAGAAATCCACAGCCCCAGCTCCAGGAAAAGAATTCATCTGTTATAAAGTTCAAACCTCACTAATTTAGATAAATGCAGAAAAAGCCAATGAGAGAGATGTGAATTAGAGATTATTTTTTCAATAAAAATAAACATTCTAACTTTCAGAAACATAGAAAGCTTGAATCAGCCAACAGATAACCTGATAATGAGAGGCTATTGCGGCATCTACCTGGGTCACTAGCTAAGAGAGATTTCTAATTAAATGCAAAATTTTAATTTTAATTCATAGCAAAAATGCTTAATTATATATAAAGGGTTTTTTTTAACTGTTTCTAAATACATTTCTCTTGCAGCATTTGGGAACCACTAAATGTTTCCACTGAGAAAGCAAATGTAAATTCTGAGCTGTCCACCCTTTGAATTAATTAGTAGAGTTTATATTAATGAGATTTCCCATTAATGCCTTTGAATTGACTCAGGTTGGTAGTCAACTAGATGACCTTTTAAAGCTTAATTCTAAATTTAGCTCAGCATGTAATTGGAAGTGATCTCTGCTCTTTTCACTGAACAATGGATATCAATATTTAACATTTTATTGAAAAATAGTCCGGGTCTATGATCCCTCATCTGCAATTCTGAAACCCAGAAAGCTCTGAAAAACCCTAGGGTTTTTGGAAATCTTTGACAGCAAACTCCAACCTGGTGTTTATGGTCCTTATCCCACCATCTACATTTTGTTGCATAAATATTTGTGTGTCTTGGGGGGGGGGCGTCCTAGCATATTATACATTGTATGCATCATATTACCCTTCCCAAATAAAAAAAAATCTGAATTATAAAGTATATCCCCAGGGATTTCTGATAAGAAATTATAGACTTGGGACGCCTGGGTGGCTCAGTTGGTTAAGCGGCTGCCTTCGGCTCAGGTCATGATCCCGGCGTCTTGGGATCGAGTCCCACATCGGGCTCCTTGCTCGGCAGGGAGCCTGCTTCTCCCTCTGCCTCTGCCTGCCACTCTGTCTGCCTGTGCTCGCTCTCTCTCTCTCTCTCTAACTAATAAATAAATAAAATCTTAAAAAAAAAAAAGAAAGAAATTATAGACTTATATTTGGGGAAGGCTGAGCGGAATTTTTTGTTGCCATTATTAATGATGGCATTAAAGAATATTTTTTTTAATTTTATTTATTTATTTATTAGAGCGAGCACAGGCAGACAGAGAGGCAGGCAGAGGCAGAGGGAGAAGCAGGCTCCCTGCCGAGCAAGGAGCCCGATGTGGGACTTGATCCCAGGACGCTGGGATCATGACCTGAGCCGAAGGCAGCCGCTTAACCAACTGAGCCACCCAGGCGTCCCGGCATTAAAGAATATTAATAGCATCACTTATTGAGTAGACACTGCTTTAAACCGAGAGCATTATGCCATAACTCTTCTCTTTGAGACATATAAAGCCAGGGTTGTGTTGAATACCGCTAGTATCCCAACCAGTAGTTCCAGCATTTACTCTACTCTCTTCTGTATATTTGCCCACGAGATTTTCCTCTTCACCTGTGGGTCCCTGTTTCACTCCTGCAAGCTAGTATTCTGTGCAGAAAATCGGATTATATACAAAGTCACATCTTAGCTACAAACTCACAAGTATCTTCTTAAAGGCAAAGAAGTGGATGGCTTTGCTCTTGGTTTCTTGAGGCACTTTGATGCACTCGTCTTTCCTGAGGATAAGAATAATGGACTGTCCTAAGGAGTCCATTCATAATGTCTTTTGGTCAAGGTCCTTAAATGCTCTGCTTCTTCCCTTCTCAGTTTCCTCCTTATAAAATGGGCTCAGAAGCAAGCTTTGCCCATTTCACAGGGTGACTGTAAGGCTCTGCTGAGATCACGTATGAAAGGCTGTGAAAGGTAGAATGTGGTCCGTGACGCATGACTTTGACTTCCTCCTCCTACAAACACCTTGACTTCTGAGATGGATGGTCTACCATGTCCAATGTTCAGAGTTCTAAACAGAGGTTAGGCAGAGTTGAACCCTCAGAGGAAGAAGGGGAACGATGAAAGCCGGGATGACTCTGAGCGGGCCCCGAAACATATCCCTCAACTCCCCAGAATGTTTAGGCCAGAGTTGTCACTTGGGAACCTGCCATCTTCAGAGAGTGTCACTGAGCTTGCAGACCCGCAGTGGTTAAATCAATAGTTAATGATGTTCGTCATGTAATTTGAGCCTCTAGTTTGTTTATGCTAGACCAACTTTATCCATACTCCAAACAAATTATCTCTTATAATTACCAGCCCGAAGATAAATCTCTAAATGTTTTTCTGATGATAGTGCTGTGGTTGGCAGGTGTTAAAAGTGCCTCCCAGGGACAAAGATTGAAGATGAGCTCGTTCCCGCAAATCCTTCAGGCGAGGATGTGGAGCTTTCTATCCTGCCATGTGCAAAGGAGCCTTGTATGGTGCTCCATTAATGAAATCTAATAGGCAAAGGTCATATATCTTTACAAAGAAAAATGCAAAGCTTGTATGTGATAAATGGACTCCATGGGGTTCAGTGGACGAGGTTCGGTGAGAAAACCCGTGTTTAAACATCGGTTGGGTTTCTCTCTGATGTTTACGCCTTAAATATCTCCTTGTAGTGATTCTCCTCACCTGGTAGAATGGCTAAAATAAATACAAAAACAAGAAATGTATGTGTCTTTAGTGCTTTGAACCGAAGTGACTGGCCGCCAATGTTAACAGTAAACATTACCCGAACCAGCAGTCTACTTTGCAGAAAAGCTCTAGATCTTTAAAGAAATCCTTTTCTTTTTTTTTTTTTTGAACTACCTAATAGCGATGTGCTTTTACAGTCCCCTAGAGGAAGAGGTCCTAGAATCTATATGCTTCGATAACTGCCATCAGAACACTAAACAGTGCGTGTAAATGTGCAAGGTTTTATCCAAAATTTGTATTGTTTAGAAATACAGTGAAAACCAATGTGCACAGGGCTCAAATGCAAGAATACGTGAAATGTGGAATTACAAAGAGTTAAAGAAATCAGATATTGTTGAATTGAATCGCGGCTGATTTTCGAAGAAGTTGCCAGTTCATTTGCTGTAGTCGTACTGCTGAGCTAAGAGACAGTTCAATAAATCAACTCAAGCTTGATGGATTCTTCAATTCATTGAAATGAGTGCGCGGAAGAGAAAAGAAATCTCTTAGTATTCCCTCCTTGACAAAAGGGTATGCAAAGAGCCTGAATGGATGAATGGTTGATTAATTTTGCCAGAAATTTTCTTGACAGCAGGAAATGTGTTTTTGCATTACTCTGTTTGCCTGGGATTTATTTGGTAGAATATGAATTATTGCATGTAAGTTTGTACCTGAGGCTATGTTGCTGAAGTAGATAGCTCCTGGTGAGGTTTCCGACTATGGGATCTGTAATATCTTTGTATGGTCTTGTACTCTACACCCTTACGGGTTGCCCTGTAGCAGTTGATATAAATGTCTGCTCTGACGGATATTAGTAGTAAAGTCAAGCACTGCCAGTGATTCAATATTGAGCTTGGTTTGAGTGATCATCTGTGCCCCTTTCAAGAAAGGATGGGGCTGGAGGCAACCAAACGCCAAAGCTTGATAATTCCTAGACTCATCACCTGGCAGTTTACTTACAGACTCTTACCTTTAAATAAGGAAGAGAAGGCACAAGGTATCCTCTTGTGCTTCTGTTTACAGAAAGCCTACAAGTAAGCATGTTTCTTAGTTTTATCTCATCAAGAAGGGTTACAGCTACACAGAAAAGACCTAGGCTCATCTCAATGACAGCTGAACTTTGTGAGACTAGAAATAGGGACAGGGGCTCTCCCTTCCACTTCACACCTTTCCCATAAAGTACGATGCTCTGCCACACGTGGTGACCGTTTCTGGGTCATTGTGGAGAGTAGGATGGCATACGGTTCTCAGAACCTCTGGGCAGTTGGATGCTTCCATGTAGACCTCTTCTGCTGCCATGTTCATACACTGGGAAGCTGAAGGCTGAAGCCAGTCATAAACTACATAGCAACTTCCTGTTCATTTTGTCCTTCTAGGAGTTAGCACCATGACTCCCTCTTTCTTTTAGAGACCAGACCAGAGATGTTCTATGGCGTAAGGCACATCGTACAGCATTTTTCCTAACTGTGCAGTATGGGGAGGTTTTGTTCACACACTAACACCAAGTCTCCTGAGTGCTTACCACCACACTGCTTATGCTGTTTGCAAAAATAAATGTATAGAGAAAGTCTCTGAAAAGTTTTCTCTCTCTCTCTCTCTCTCTCTCTCTCTCTCTCATACACACACACGCACACACACACACACACACACACACACACACACACATTCTACTAAGCCATGATGCTGCAAAATCATTTCATCAAATCCATATTTGGCTTCTGATATTTCTCCTTAGATTATAATAAGAGAATGAGAAGTGATTAAAAGAAAGGTGATGTTAAATTAGTTTCCTTTTCTGTCCATATCAGACATGTCACTCAACCCCAAATAAGGACAAATGGCATATACAAATGTACTAGAACCAAGCTCAGAAAATCTGGGCTGCAATTCCTGCTCTACTGTCAAATAACTATGTGTGACATGGGGAATGTTCCTGAAGCTTCCTGAGCCTCAACTTGCACACTTACTAAATGGATATCACTAATTTTTATCTTACTGTCAGCTAGAAAGTTGGTAAACGTCATTTAAGATCACATTGAGTGTGTATAGAAAAGACAGTGTTGCTCTATAGACATGAAATTTTACTTTCCCCTTAAGTGTCATAACACTTTTAGATTTTGATTCTTTGTATGTAAACCTTTGTTCAATGATAGCCTTTTAGGCTGGTGTAGCCTAACGGGTGATCCTAAAGCCTTCCATGGTCAGTCTTCTAATTACTTCTGTTATTTCCCTGTCCTTGGCTTCTAGGAGTCCAGCTGGTGGTCTCCCTCAACTCTTTTGGTGTCTCAGTGACTTAACTTTCAGCCACCATGCAGATATCCACCAGTTACGACTAATAAGGGAAAGAAAAAACCTAACTTCAGTAAAAAGGGGGGCTCCGTTTCTAAAATGTAAAAACTGATGATTTAGAAACAAAAGACTTTCTTATTTCTTAAGATGTATTTCAGAAAGAGAGAGGGTGCATGGGTTAGGGGGAGGAGAGCCAGAGGGAGAGGGAGAGAGAAACTTAAGCAGCCTCTGCTTTGAGTGTGGAACCTGATGTGGGGGCTTGATCTCACGACCCTGAGATCATGACCTGAGCCAAAACCAAAAGTCGGATGCTTGACCAACGGCACCACCAAGGTGCCTCCCCCAAAAAGACTTTCTCTTGAAGCAACCTCTGCTCCTGCAAATGTCCCATTCTAGTATTATAATCACTTTATAGGTTCTCATAAATTACAGATTTGTCCCTCTCTTCATGGTTCTTTGGTTGTGAGTGACAAAAACTCAACTTGAATTTGCTTAAGGTAAACAAGGCACTAATTGCTCTGCCTTTGTAAATGTAATCCTGGGTAGACCCAGGTTCTGATACTCTTGGACTCAAAGTCAAATTATATGATAAGAGCTTGTCCCTTTCTCTCTACCTCTTGCTGCTGTGCTTCTCGATGTTGGCCTTGTTCTCATGTAGCTCTCTCCACGAATCCTCCCAAATGGTCAGGGGTAGCTCCAAACTTATGATGATCCTCAGATCTCAAGATCTCAGAGGAAGAGAGAGCGGAGGAACCAAGCTCCTCTAAAGGTGCTAACTGACCTAGAGCGGGTCACGTCTCATTCCTGAAATCATTTTGTAGCCAAGCAGGTGTGGTACAGTTTGGCCAGGTCAGGCTCACCTGCCACACCTAGAGCTCAGCTTGGGAGCAAGGACAGATTGACATCAGCCACAAGATGGGAGGATGGCTCTCCCCCAAAGGAAGGATTGATGGCCAGACAAAATTGCTTATGTTTATGACAAACTAAACTCCTCTTTTTATTTGAAACTGAATGTTTATTATTTACAACATTCCAAACACTGTGCTAATATTTTATATGAACTATCTCATTTAATCCTCAATAAACTGAGGTAGGTATTATTAGTACTGTATTTTTCTGATGTAGAAGTTGAAGCTTAGAAGATAAGTAACTCACCCCAAGCTGTGTAACTATAAATGGCACAGCTGAGAATCAGAGCAGAGTCGGCCTTGTGTCAGGACCAAGGGTCTTTATTGCTTCACTATGTTACCATCTTTTCTCATGTAAGTCCAGTCATTTTAAAATTTAAACATATTTTGTGCCTTTATCACCTTCTCTCTTTCTCTCTCTCTCTTTTTTTTTTAGAGAGATAAAGAGAGGGAATGTGAGCAGAGAAGAGGTAGAGAGAATATTAAGCAGGCTCTGTGCTCAGCCCAGAGCCTGATGCAGGGCTTGATCTCACCACCCTGAGATCTTGACCTGAGCTGAAATCAAGAGGGGAATGCTTCACTGGCTGAGCCACTCCCTCATCTTCTCCTCTGTCCCTGAGGACTCTAGCTTCTGAACATCCTTTCATCTTTGAAATATTATATCATTGAATATCACCATTTGATGAAACCTTACAAATACCTACGCTACTCCCTCATTTTGATGGAAGGAGAAAAGATCATCTGGAAACAGAAAAAAAAAAAAAAAAACCCTCCTGTCCTGTTGCCCGGACTGGATTTGCCCTTCTACTCTATAGTACTTAACCGGAATCCCTTACATAAGAGGCCATCAATAAACAAATCTCTATGATAATCAAACTAGTTGTTAGCAACTGGGCTATCAAATTCATTAATGCTACCTGTGCTTCAGAAAGAGAAAACCTAAAGCCTTTTACAAACAGACTGCTTTAGGGGAAAAAAATGACTATGGATCACAAAATTTGTAACAATTGATATTTATTATATCTTATAGTGCTAGAGAGGAAATTGTGTAAAGATAAGGTCAAATCAATCATCTGACCTCTGACATTATTAAGAACTCATAAGATTTTCCTGAACCATTGTAGGTGAGGATTTTAACTACCTTAAATGTCACCTTATTCACTTGGGCTCTTAAAAATTTAAAGAAGGGGGCACCTGAGTGAGTGGCTCAGTGGGTTGAGCCTCTGCCTTTGGCTCAGGTCATGGTCTCAGGTCATGGTCTCAGGTACTGGGATTGAGCCCTGCATCAGGCTCTCTGCTCAGCGGGGAGCCTGCTTCCCCACCTCTCTCTCTGCCTGCCTCTCTGCCTACTTGTCATCTCTCTCTGTCAAATAAATAAATATAAATATATCTATAAATTTATTTTTTATTTATATTATATTATATTATATATAAAATATATATTTTATTTATAAATGTATATTTATAAACATAAATAAATAAATAAGATCTTTTTTTTAAAGGCAAAAAAATATTTTTAAAAAGGGGGCACCTGGATGGCACAGTCAGTTAAGCATTCAACCCTTCGTTCTGAGTCAGGTGACCTCAGGGTTGAGAGAATCAAGCCCCCTCAGGTTCCACGCTCAGCACAGAGTCTGCTGAGGATTCTCTCTCTCCCTTCCCCTGTCCCCACCCCCCCACCAACATGCACTCTCGATGATCTCTCTCTCTCTCTCTCTCAAATAAATGTCTTGTAAAAATTTTAAAGATCTGTGGCTTTATGATGATTGCAGAGAAACTGTATAATGAAGTAACAAAGCGAGAGGTTTCTAGTTTGATACAAATTTGTTGGTCAGCAATATCATTTTAGTTCTTTTTTTTAAGATTTTTTTATTTATTCATTTGACAGACAGAGATACAAGCAGTCAGAGAGGCAGGCAGAGAGAGAGGAGGGAGCAGGCTCCCCGCCAAGCAGAGAGCCCGATGTGGGGCTCGATCCCAGGACCCTGAGATCATGACCTGAGCCGAAAGCAGAGGCTTAACCCACTGAGCCACCCAGGTGCCCCAACAATATCATTTTAGTTCTTAAAGATCCTTGCTGTCTGTTCTTCAGATGTTGAGGCAGTGTTGCTGTGTGTGCACTGGGATAGCATGGGAGGAGCTTGAGCCCAGCTACACAGGAGGCAAAAAGCTTGCTTCTTGTCCCCTCCCAAAGACCCCTACCTACTGATATACTCAGTCAGGTAGAATAAGAGTGGCCTCTCTCAGCAGGTTGAAAAATGACCCTACTATCATTTTCCCAGCTATCCAGCTGCCTAGCTACATTCAGAAATTTTAAAAATATAAATGATTTATATTTCTCTGATGATCAGTGATCTTGAGCATATTTTTAATTTTTTTAAATTTATTTATTTGACAGACAGACATCACAGTAGGCAGAGAGGCACGCAGAGAGAGAGGGAGGAAGCAGGCTCCCCGCTGAGCAGAGGACCCCCCCACCCCATGCGGGGCTCCATCCCAGGACCCTGGGATCATGACCTGAGCCAAAGGCAGAGGCTTTAACCCACTGAGCCACCCAGGCGCCCCGATCTTGAGCATTTTTATATGTGTCTGTTGGCCATCTGTAGATCTTCTTTGGAAAAAATGTCTATACATGTCTTCTGCCCATTTTTAATTGGATTATTCCTTTCCTGGGTGTTGAGTTTTACAAGTTCTTTATATATTTTGGATACTAACCCTTTTGCAGATGTGTCATTTGCATATGCCTTCTCCCTTTCCGTAGGTTTCCTCTTAGTTTTGTTGACTGTGTCCTTGAATTTAAGAAACAAAATGAACAAGCAAGGGGGCAAAAAGAGAGAGAGGGGAGCAAAACAGGAAACAGACTCTTAACTAAAGAGAACCAACTGGTGGTTACCAGCGGGGAGGGACAGGTAAATAGGTGATGGGGCTGGAGGAGGGCACTAGGGATGAACACCGGGGGCCGTAGGGGCAGTGTTGAATCCCTATACTGTCCACTGAAGTCATTATTATACTGTATGTTAACTAACTGGAATTTCAAATAAAACATTTAAAAAAAATCAATGTAAGTGACAGAGATGAAAAGAGAAGCAGAAGTCCCAATCTATCTTGAGAAGTATTTTTGTAGACCTCCTGTTTCCGCCTCAGCAGGTAGAGGACCAGGCTGAGTGCAGAAAGCTGCCCAGAAGCCGTATCTCAGTCTTAATCGAAAGGATAAGTGTTCAAATGTGAAAGTACCCACGGCCACTACCCCATACCCTGTGTCAAACATCCACCTTGAGATTTTAAGCTGTTTTAACCAGACTTTAAGAAATGCTGGCAATTTTCATTGGACAATGTATTCATTGAGATACTCTGACACCACGATAAGAAGGTGCTTCAGAGGGCACAGAAACCACCCACGCGACGGTCCCTGTTCATCAACTAGTTTGACACACATGTATCAGTGGTCGCTGGAGACCTACTCCTCCCTCACTCAGTCCCCCTCAGGAGGAGCTGTGTTCCAGAGACGTGCCGGAAGCCAGAAGTAGGAGAGACCGAGGCTCTCTCTGAGCCTCACGAGTAGACCTCTCAAGCCACAGGGAAAACTAGACACAAACTACACAACCGAGCCGCTGCACGTTCTTAAGTGAGCTGGGCCTGCTGACCAGAGACTATGGAGAACTGGGTTGCCTGTCTTTGCAGCTTTATCCGACCAAAATAAGAAAGTGCTAGCAGCGGCCTGATTCTAAAGTGAAGGCAAATGAAAGGCAACCGAACAGGAAAATTCAAAAGTTGTGTCAAAAATCAAGCCAAAGTGTGTGTGTGTGTGTGTGTGTGTGTGTGTGTTGAAGGAGGGTGGCAGGATTTGTGGAGATTCCAGGCCAGAATAGAAAAAGAGAAGTTTGCAGTTCCAGGTCACTCCTTTTCCCAGAGAAATGTGTCCGAGTGAAATTTTCTCTAATGGAAATGCATGCGTCGGGACCCCTTAGGAGACTGGGAGCTTGCTGGTGCTGGGAGCCGTGGAGGTGTCTGGGTATAAAGGTCTGAGTCCTTTCGCATAAGCAAAGGACGTTTGCTTCGGTACCTAATAAAGTGTATTTGCAAACCACCGTTCTCTTGCCATGTCCTCAGTCTGAAATCCCTTCCTCTCTCACATTAGGACCCTGCAGTGTGCTTACATCAATCCTATATTCTTTAGGCTTCTCATTTTTCAACAGAGAGAGGATGTTAAGAATAGTAAATATTGGGGCGTCTGGGTGGCTCGGTCATTTAAGCGTCTCCCTTTAGCTCAGGTCATGATCCTGGAGTCCCAAGATGGAACCCCACGTCAGGCTCCCTGCTGAGCAGGGAGTCTACTTCTCCCTTTCCCCCATCAACCCCCAGCCCTGCTCGTGTTCTCTGTCTCACTCACTCTCTCTCTCTCTTAAAAAAAAAAGGAAAAGAATAGTCGGTATTTCCTTCCAATTCACTGTTAGCATCATCCGTTTTGCTTTTCCTTTCAGGACGGACCCCTCCTCATTTATAGCTTCTAACCGCAGTGGTTAATATCATGCTATTCAAAGTGTGGCCCACAGACCAGCAGCACAGACGTCACCTGGGATTTTGTAGAAATTCCCGAATCTCAGTCCCCATCCCTGACCTACTAATTGAGAATCTGCATTTTAACAAGATTCCCAGGTGACTTGCATTCAAGCTTGAGAGCCTGTGGGTTTCTATATCTTAGGACTTGAAATCTGTATTTTTGAGCGACAAGTAGGTAGGGCTGTACATCTTGCCTGTAATAGTAGACGCTCTCTTGATCTTCCCTGAACTAATGTGCTGAACTAGACACATTCTCCATCATGCTCTGTGCTATGTACTGACTGATAACCTCAGCTGAATGCTTCAGATCCACTGAAAATTCTCTAGAATGCACGGGGTGTGCATTTTCTTTAACTGAATTCAATGTTTACCAAGAATCGGCTGTGTTAGTTCCAAAACCTGTTTATACCAGTTGTACCAGTTAATATAATTGCACACTTTAAATAAATTGAAACAGGAGGAGGAAAGATCGTTTTTTCTAAGATAAATGCTTTAGAAAGGCTCAGTGAAATGAAACATATTGTCATTGAAAATTTGCTTTCAAATTAAGGCAGTACAGCTATCAAAAATTACGAGGGGACCATAACAATGAAGAAGGAGTCTACATTTAGATCATCTCACATATGTCTAAGATTTTATTCTACTTTAATGAAACTGAAATTAGAAATTGGACATTATACTTCATATGTAACTTAGGCAACAAAGAGGATGGGAGGCTCCTATAGACCTATGCTCAAATATTTTTTTAAAGATTTTATTTATTTATTTGTGTGAGAGAGAGAGAGAGAGAGAGATCACAAGTTAGCAGAGAGGCAGGCAGAGAGAGAGGGGGAAGCAGGCCCCCAGCCGAGCAGAGAGCCTGATGCGGGGCTCGATCCCAGGACCCTGAGATCACGACCCGAACCGAAGGCAGAGATGCTTAACCCACTGAGCCACCCAGGCGCCCCATGCTCAAATATTTTAAAAGATCTTGACCCAAATTGGAAAGATTAAAAATGAATACATAATCTTACATACAAAATCAATGAAATTGATCTTATTTCATTATAAAACATTTATTTTTAAAATTTCCCTCTATAAAACTGGACAGCAATATGCAAAAGAAACTAGACCACTTTATTACACTGTACACAAAAATAAATTCAAAATGGATTAAAGACATAAATATGCAATCTGAAACTATAAAAATCCTAAAAGAGAACACAGGCAATAACCTTTTTGACATCAGCCTTAACGACTTTTTTCTAGATATGTCTCATGAAGAAAGGGATACAAAAGCAAATATAAACTGATGGAATTACATCAAAATAAAAAGATTCTGCACAGCAAAGGAAACAATCAACAAAACTAAAGGCAACCTATAGAATGGGAAAAGATATTTGCAAATGACATATCCGATAAAGTGTTAGTATGGAAAATATATAAAGAACTTATTAAAATTCAACACCCCCAAAACAATCCAATTAAAAAATGGGCACAAGACACGAACAGACATTTCTCCAAAGAAGACATACAGATGGCTAACAGACACATGAAAAGATGTTCATCATCATTCACCATTAGGGAAATGCAGATCAAAACTATCATGAGAGATCACCTCATACCTGTCAGAATGGCTAAAATCAACAATACAAGAAACAACAGGTGATGGCGAAGATGCGGAAAAAAGGGAACCTTCTTGCACTGTTGGTGGGAACGCAAACTGGTGCAGCTGCTCTGGAAAACAGTATAGAGATTCCTTAAAAAGTTAAAAATAGGGACGCCTGGGTGGCTCAGTTGGTTAAGCGGCTGCCTTCGGCTCAGGTCATGATCCCAGCGTCCTGGGATCGAGTCCCACATCAGGCTCCTTGCTCGGCAGGGAGCCTGCTTCTCCCTCTGCCTCTGCCTGCCACTCTGTCTGCCTGTGCTCGCTCCTGTGCTCTCTCTCTATCTGACAAAAAAATAAACTTAAAAAAAAAAGTTAAAAATAGAAATACCCTACAATCAGGAATCACGCTAACTGGGTATTTACCCCCAAATCCAAAAACACGAATTCAAAGGGATACACGCACCCTATGTTTATTAGAGCATTATTTACAATAGCCAAACTATGGAAGCAGCCCAAGTGTTGTCCATCAATTGACAAATGGATAAGATGTAGTATGTGTGCACACACACACACACACACAGTGGAATATTATTCAGACATAAGAATGAAACCTTGCTCTTTGCAGTGACTTGGTTGGAGCTAGAGAGTATTATGCTAAGTGAAATAAGTCTCAGAGAAAGACAAATACCATGGGATTTCCCTCCTGTGGAATTTAAGAAACAAAATAAATGAGGGGGCTCCTGGGTGGCTTAGACGGTAAAGGATCCAACTCTTGATTTCGGCTCAGATCATGATCTCCTGGTCATGAAATGGAGCCCACCGTTGATTAAAAATGAATACATAAGGGGCGCCTGGGTGGCTCAGTGGGTTAAAGCCTCTGCCTTCGGCTCAGGTCATGATCTCAGGGTCCTGGATCGAGCCCCTCAGGGTCCTGGGATCGAGCCCCGCATCGGACTCTCTGCTCAGTGGGGAGCCTGCTTCTCCCTCTCTGCCTGCCTCTCTGCCTGCTTGTGATCTCTGTGTGTGTCAAATAAATAAACAAAATCTTTAAAAAAAATAATAAATGAATGAATACATAAGCTCAGTGGGAAGTCTGCTTGAGATTCTTTCTCTCTCTGCCCCCCCTCAACTCACGTTCACTTCTACTTTCTCTCTCAAAATAAATAAGTAGAAATCTTTTTTTTTTTTTTTTTTTAATGAGCAAAGGGGAAACAAAAGAGAGAGAGACAAATCAGGAAGCAGACTTTTAATTATGAAGAACAAACCGCCGATTACCAGAGGGGTAGGGTGGGGGATGGGCGGAAGTGGTGATGGGGATTAAGAAGGGCGCTTGTTGTAATGAGCACGGGGTGATGTGGAATTGTTGAATCACTATATTGTACACCTGCAACTAGTAGAACACTGGTAACTAAAATTGAGATAAAAACTTTAAAAAATAAAAAAAATTCCCTCTTTAACCAAATTTTTAATAAATTAACTTTTCTTTTTTTTTAAAGATTTTATTTATTCACTTGACAGAGATTACAAGTAGGCAGAAAGGTAGGCAGAGAGGGAGGGGAAGGGAAGCAGGCTCCCTGCTGAGCAGAGCCTGATGCAGGGCTCGATCCCAGGACCCTGGGATCATGACCTGAGCTGAAGGCAGAGGTTTTAACCCACTGAGCCACCCAGGCGCCCCTAATGAATTAACTTTTCTTAATCCTATCAGCTAGAATACATAAAAACTTAAGTAGTGGGGTGCATGAGTGGCTGAGTCAGTTAAGCGTCTGCCTTCGGCTCAGGTCATGATGGCAAAGGCCTTGGATCCAGCCCCATGTCAGGCTCCCCACTCAGCAGGGGGTCTGCTTCTTCCTTACCCCCCTCCCCCCCCCCCCCATGCTTGCTCGCTCTCTCAAAAAAGTAAATAAAATCTTAAAAAAAAAAAAAGGAAAAGAGAGAACACAAGTAGAAGTCTTCTATTGCAGAGCTTTATTTTTAAAGAGTCAAGGAAAGTAGAAGCAAAGAGTTTTCTGACTTTAATAGACTCTTCCTTTTTCAGGGTAGGAGTTTGAGGTCCAGAAAGGGACAATGTCTTGTTTTGGATCCAGTGTGGTTCTCAGTATGTGGTCCCTATGCCAGTCATATCAACATCACCTGCAAGCTTGCTGGAAATGATGATTCTCAACTGGCCCCAGATCTATGGTATCAGAAACCCTGGGAGGGGGACCCAGGTGTTTGTTCTCAGAAGCCTTCCAGGTGAATGAGACACAGCTCAAGTTTAAGACCCATCAATTTACTGTGACCACTCAATAAAATCAGAACCTGGAGAAGAACCCGTTTCTCCATCAGTCTGGACCATTATGCTATCTGGCAAATTGGCCAGGCACTTTCTCTAAACTTTATCTTTCTTTTCTTTTCTTTTTTTATGATTTTTTAAATTTATTTGAGAGAGAGAAAGTGGGCAGGAGGAATGGGCAGAGGGAGAGGAAGAAGCAGACTCCTTGCTGAGTAGAGAGCCAGACCTGGGGCTCCATCTCAGGACCCTGAGAACATGACCTGAGCTGAAGGCTGTGGCTTAACCGACTGAGCCACCCAGATGCCCCACCCCCTCCCCTTTTTCCAAACAGAAATTTGAGAGCTCACATAATGTAGACAATGGGCTTGTACAACAAAAGAATCTTAGAGCAGGACTCTTTCTAACTTACACAAGGTGAAGAGGTAATTTGTAAACTCTACAAAAAGATGGGTGATTTTCATTGACCTAACTGACAGATAAGTTCACCGTTAAATGTAGCTGTCAGTCCTGCTGCTGCTGTCCTGGCATGTCTGGAAGGTTGACTTTCAGAGATCCTGGACCAAGCATTGTAGAGATTAGCTCGTTTTGTAAAGTAGGTTTTCCCCTTATTTTCCGGATAGAAAAAAACCAGAAGCTTAGCCTGATCCAGTAACTTGCCCAAAGGCACAGAGATAACAGGGTATGGAGCTAGGATTTGAATTCTGGACTGTCAGATGTCAAAACCCATGCTTTAAGCATCACATTTTCATAGCCCCTCATTTGAGAGAGTTAGATCTACTTGTTTTACAAATAAGATGGGAACACATATTTCAGAATTTGGGTTTTCCCAGTGGCTATGGAAGTTCACTCAATGGGTTGAGAATAGAAACAACAACCACTGATAGAGAAACCATGTCTACATGGCAGGAACGGAATATTGATTCTTTATATCGGTATAGACCACCACTTTGCACCCGACTTGCACATTAGAATAAAGGCTGGAACTTTCTGGAAAATATGTGGGTTCCCAGCCCCCCTCCCTTAAGCCAGTTAAATTTAAATATCACTAGGTAGGGTCTGAGTATTTGTGTGTGTGTGTGTGTGTGTGTGTGTGTGTGTGTGTGTGTCTCCCTGGGTTATTCTAAGGTGCAACCAAGGTAAAGAACTAGTAATGTAGACATACAGGTTCAGATAATTCAGGCTCAGAAATGGATTTTGATGAATTTCTCCCCGTAGCCTGTTATCAGATATGGATGCTGGCCATTCATGGAATACTCACAATGCCCCAGACATGTTGCATTGCCCTCAAGACCCACCATATTTGGGGTTTACCATAACTGAGTTAACAGATAAGTCTTTATATCATTTTCAGGCATCCCAAATATAAGTATGGTGTTTAAAAATGCCTTACTAGGCGCGTGGGTGGCTCAGTGGGTTAAGCCTCTGCCTTCGGCTCAGGTCATGGTCTCAGGTTCCTGGGATCAAGTCCCGCATTGGGCTCTCTGCTCGGCAGGGAGCCTGCTTCCTCCTCTCTCTCTCTCTCTCTCTCTCTCTCTCTGCCTGCTTCTCTGCCTACTTGTGATCTCTGTCTGTCAAATAAATGAATAAAATCTTTTAATAAATAAATAAAAATGCCTTACTTACCCATTACTGACCTGGGTTAATAGAATTTTTCTAGACTAAAAAAAATCTCTGGAAAATACCCAGAGGAAAACTTTATTTTTTTGGCACAGGAAATAGATGTTTTAGAAAAATCCTGACTCTTTTATTTTTTTTTAAAGAAAATCATCCTGCTTTTCCTTTGTTTGAGAGAATCAAAATGCTGTTTATTTTACAAGCATACTAACATAAACTAAAAGACAATTGATGGAAATTTTTAATTTTTGCCTGCTTTTAAAAAGGAAACATTTGGCTAATGAGTGCAATGTATTCATGTAGATGCCCTCATCCCTGAAATTTTTTTTCTCCTACCTCTTAAACCAGATGAAATTAATGATATGTCTTGCTTTTTGCAGTAATGTTTCTGAAAAAGTTGGGTGTGATTTGAGTTACTAAGTTTGCAAAACTCTCCCAATATTATTCTCTGAAGTTATTCTTAGGGCATTTTTTGCCCCTTGGGGACAGTTGGTAATGTCTGGAGAGATGTCTGTCACAACTCGGAGAGTGAGTTTGCTACTGGCATCTAGTGGGTAGAGGCCAGGATCCTGTTAAAAACCCTGAAATATACAGAGCAGCTCCCACGATAAAGACTTTTCCAGCCATAACGTCCATAATGCTGAATTTGAGAAACCCTGCGCTGAAGTTATTAATTTTTTACCTATTATGAATTCAGATCCCCCCCCAGCATTTGGCCTGCTTAAAGCCCTTCTATAAATAACTCTTGTATAAAATGATAACATGTACACACAACTGTCCCCAAACATGCTTTGCCTTTCAGGCAGGGGCTGTAGATCATTTCTCATTTGTATTTAAAGCATGTTGGTGTCCCACATGTATGGTGCAAATAGCAATGGAAATTTGACCATCATAAGGGAGATCAGAGCATCTGAAGACATCAGGGGCCAGAAAGGGGATTCCTCACATTGACCTGGAAAGATAGAGGTGAAGGAGGCTTGGCCTCTTTTTCCTAGGTTCAATAGATGGTACCACGTATTTTTGATTGATGAAGCATAACTTACATTTCATAAACGTAACATGTTTATAGATTTGCTTTGTCACTCCTTTATAATACCTCTCTTAACTGGGGTCCAAACACCATGAAATGAAACAGCTAAATCACTTGACTCAAGTTAACTTTCCAAGCATTGTATGTCTCTGTCTGTGACTGGGGCTTAGTTAGCTAGAAAGAAAATGGGGATTTGGGAAATTATCTGGTGTGTGTGAAAGAGAGAGAGAGAGTAAGTCCTTTGAGCTTGATAGCTAGGGTGCCTACCTGTGTGTTGACCTGATCAGCCTCCTCTTCCAGGAAATGACTCTTACTATTTCTCTTGTCACGATGAGTGCCATATCGGTATTTGTGGTCTTTCCAATTTCTCTCAGTTGCTTGGTGCAGGATTAGGCACCCAACCCCGGAGGTAACAACCAGAATTTCTTCCCTGGGGTTTTCAAACTCAAAACCAAGAGGCAATGAACCTTGGCTGAGTTTGAAGGGTCTACACTGGGCTCATGTTTCCCAGCACACAGAAGATGCTAGTTGGTCACAAAAGAGGAGAAGGAAACCAGAAGAAAATGAAGAAGCACATCCCTGGCAACCCCCCCACCGCCTCCCAACTTACTCCCCAGTTCTTCATCTGCTTTTTTGAGAACACTCCCCAGATCATTCTGACTTTCTTTCTCTGAAGTCAGTGTAAGTTACTGTGACTTGGGACCAAGAGAGTCATGACAATACAGTGTCCTTCCCTGAAAACAATTCCTTGAGAGCCCCACACACAGACGTCTCCAAATGAAAATAAAACCACAAACCCCAGAGTGTATCTGTTTGCAGGAGGGGGGTTTCTGGTAATTAGCTTAGATTGCAACAAATGGCACACACAGACTGTTGGCTCTGCGTGTGTGCTCCAAGATTGGTGTTTACCCTATTAGATTCCAATTTAAGAATGTCATAAAGTTTATCAGTGAGCAAATGGAAACTAGCAAGAACACATACATAAGTGGGGAGAGGCATGTGCCTGGATAACATAGATTTGTTTAGACTTCAAAACAATTACTTTCATTGGGGTGATAGCAAAGGGGACACAACCACATTCCTCCACTTAAACTTGGTGATTGGGTATTTTTAGCAAATGAGTTGTCAGCAGAAAGGCTTCATTAGACCCATCAGGATATCTGTCCGTGAAGAACGAATCCCAAACTGTACTGACAGTTTCCTTGAGCCAAAATGATGAAGCACTTCTGACAAGAGGCATATTGTGCTCCCCATGTGAGGAGCGTGAGGAACAAAAGAGACAGTTTGATCTTCATTTGGTCAGGTTAATATTGACACAGCTTAGAAACATCGGAAGTGTGTGTAATGTACACGTACAGCTAGTGCTCTAGAGACTTGACTGGTGGTTTCCATAAATCAGAAAAGGGTACCCAGAGAGGAAGGAAGGTTTCCAGCTTTCTCGAAATATTGTTCAAACTAGATGATTTATTTTTACAAAGAAAAATAAATAAAGCTGTAAGTCTTCAAGCTCATGGCTCAAAACAAGCCAATAGGGATTTTTTTTAACATCTATACACAATTATGGAAATAATTCAGTATTATTATCTGGTAGCTGGAGTGTTGCCCAGGTTCCACCATTTCAGAAATAAAGCATGACTAATGAGTGGATTTTCCATTACACATGGGTCCTGAGTTACTCATTCCCATATAGAAGTGCTTATAAACACACATAAATTCTAACAAAGGGGCCCTTAGAGGGAGGCTAACAACAAAGGGGAACAACAGTGTAGCCCTTTTCCTGCTGAGTCCTTGCGTCCATATTGTATCAAAAAGTTTTGATGATTATGGGTCTGTCCTTAAAGGAATTGTAAATTAGGCTGACCTTGTTAATGAGATTGTGACTTATTTATCTTTAATTGGTTGTGAACCTCCCCACATGCACTTATTCAATCTACTATTAACTAGTTGTAAGTGTCTGCCTTCATCTTCTCTATGAAGTACAGTATATAAGTGTCATTCTTCAGGGCAGCTCTCTGTGGTTCTAACATTGGTTCTCTTTATGATGGAGACAGTAAGGATGGGGCAAGACTTCAACTTTAATTTCAGGTTGACGTGAAACCACTCCATTTTAAGAAGTTCTTAATTTAAACCTGTGCTTCCGGTTGAGCTCTTTTCCTCTCCTCTTCCCCTTTTCTCACTCTCTCACGTGCTCTCTCTCTTCATTAATGATATGGTTATAGGAGGTAATAACTATTTGATGACATGAAAACAGTAATTTTCAATTTTCAACAAACATGTGCTCTCTCCTTCTCTTCTTGAATTCTTTGACCCAAATGATGATCTTACTAGAGTGTTTGTTTAAAAGACTCTTGGTTTCTCCTTTAATACTTATGACGTGCTTGACCTACACTGAAGCATCTGTTTGCAGATTGATAAATCATTTTGTCATGGATGGTTATGCCTTTATAGGCGGACTTTGCTTGAAGAGATGGTGGTATCATAAGTTCTTCTGTTAACCTTAAAAATCAAAACTGTCGGTGTTTTTAGCAGCAAAAAAGGATTTATTCAGGAGTAGCAGAGAATTGCAATCCAGGTCAAGCAAGCTATGGAAAACCATAGGCAAGTCAGAGCCTTGAAGCAGAGGAACACTTTTTTATAGAGGAAGTGGGGAGCAGGGAGGGTTGTTTGTTGGAAACATAAAGCCCATTGGAGTAAACTGGGAGTTTGAAGTATCGTGGCTTTTCATTGGCTGAGTTGTGGCAGTCTCTCATTGGCTGGGCTGTTAGCAAGGCAGAAGGAAAGCCTTTCTTGCTCCTGCTGGGTAGTAGTGTTTATGTGTACCGTCATTCTCTTCCTGTTGGCTCTGCAATTGATAACAAGTGGTAAAAAGTGAGAGATTCCCCTGCTGCCCTTCTGACATCATTCTAAATGAGGTTCCCTTTATTAATTTTTTTGTGCTTTTCCCCCTTTAATTAATTTTCACACTTCCTATTAAGATTCCCATTCCCTTGTGGTTAAAAATTACTTCTTTAGGGACGCCTGGGTGGCTCAGTGGGTTAAGCCGCTGCCTATGGCTCGGGTCATGATCCCAGCGTCCTGGGATCGAGTCCCCCATCGGGCTCTCTGCTGGGCAGGGAGCCTGCTTCTCCCCTCCCCTCTCTGCCTGCCTCTCTGCCTACTTGTGTGATCTCTGTCAAATAAATAAATAAATAATAAAATCTTTTTTAAAAATTACTTCTTTATTTTATACATTATATTATATTTTATATATTTTATGTATTATATATATTATTATATATTATATATTTTATATGATATATACTGTATATGTATTATATATCATAAAAATTACCATCTTGTGAATTCTAATTCCTGGTTTCTTTGGGCTTTTGAGCAGAAGAAACAATGTTGGAAGCATCCCTAGATAACGTTTTTATATCCTGAATGTAAATTGAGATTCTTCCATCGTGTGTGGAAGCTACCAAAGAAAGCAAAACTACATGGGGGCAACTCTGGGTAACTTGTGACCATGCCAGTTCTCCTGGTTTCTATGTTTTCTGCATACACATGCATGCCCAACTTTTTAGAAGTACATATTGCTGTAAGAATGTCAGAACATTCTTCTTCATAGTAGTTTCTTTGGGTGAATTTTCAATTTTAGGCTTATACATACAGTTAATGGTCATCCCGCACTTCTATTTCATAGAGTAGATGAAAAACTGGAAATTGGTCATAAGACTTGATAATATTGAATCACCAAAAAATGTAAGCAGCTCATTATTATTAGCATTTGTTAAAATCAAGGGTGTGGCTTGCTTGTGTATAATAATGAGGGTGAGTCGATACTACATAGTCACAGAGGGAGGGGCAAGAAATGTTTTTTGTTAAATTAAAACAAGAATTCATTAGTAGTATCTTTGGTGGTGAAGAATTTCTCATTTAAGAGAAACATAGAGATCAGAACATGCGTTCTACTCCCATTTTTCACCTGGATCAGCCATGTGACATCAGTGCCTTTACCTCTCAGAGCCTCCTTTCTCCCAGTGTGAAACAGAAATGGTGTTACCCACCTCATCAGGGCATCTTCAAATTTAGATGAGATGATGCAAAGCATGTAACAGAGGGCTTAAGGTAGACATAGTGCTTGGTTAAATTATGATAGGCAATTCACTACTGGTTTCAATGAAAATCACACTGATATACATATGTTACATACTCATTTATGTAACGTAGCATTTTTAATTTTCACAAAATCTTTTCACAATAGAGCTCTCTTTTTAGCTATGAAGAATATTATGTACTGTCTGACTCTATTTTCAAAGTATGATGTATAATATAGTTTTAATAGACCCAGTGAAGTTTTTACTACTTAAGTGCCTTGGTGAGCTTATAAAAATAAGAACAATAGAGTTTTCTTTTTTTTTTTTAATGACATCTGGTAAAAACATGGGAAATATCTTTGCTTACCAATTAAAGAGTAGCTGAAAAACAGAATAAATGAAATCTCTTAATTTATGCATTTTGTGTTCTCATAAATCATTTTCCTGTCAAAATTATCAGACTTTATTATTGCTGAATATTTTAAACATCATAATGGAATTTTGGTAGCATAAATCATAAAGCTTTCAGTTAGAACATTTGTGTACACACCTCAGCATTTTTCTTATATCTTGATGAAAAAAAAATAGTCCCCAGTCTAGAAATAAATCCATGCAGAGTATAAATGTCAAACTATACTCTTAAATTTCAGTAACTCAGCAATCCATGCTGGTCACTGTGCTTGCTAGGTGGTTATGGGCTGTCAAACTATGTTTCTAAGCCTCGCTGTTCCCCCAAAATGAAGCTAGACCTACTTCTGTTTTCATCTTGGGCATGATTTTTATCCTACCTGCCAAAAAAAAAAAAAAACCTGCTCACTTGATTTTTCTATTTCCTAGAAGAAGAAAAGAATCTCAAATGTAATAAATCCTGGCATAGCTTGTTCTTGACATTAGAAAATAATTTATTGCATTTACTAAAAGCGTTATGCAATGTATTTCATTTATAATTTGTAAGAGAGACAACTGTTTTTGGATTAGGTGCGTAATCTGGAATGCTGAAACACAGAAAGTGTTAGCACAAGGAATAAAGTCTACAGAAGGGCAGGTGGCACTTAGAGGAGAAAACAGTGGTAAGGAAGGAGCAGGCTCTACCCTTAGTGACTTAGCAGAAGGAGAAATCACCATGCAATCTTTTGATCCTTTAAAAGCTGTTATTTGTGTATGGACAAACAGAAGCTCATTCACTGAGTGTAAGTTGGAATTAAATATTCAGCCAGTTAAGCGTCTGCCTTCGGCTTAGTTCATGATCTCAGGGTCTTGGGATTGAGCCCCACATCGGGCTCCCTGCTCAGTGGGGAGCCTGCTTCTCCCTCTCCCTCTGCTGCTCCCCCTGCTTGTGCTTTCTCTCACTTTCTCTCTGTCAAATAAATAAATAAAATATTTTTAAAAATAAAGATTTCAGTAATGAGATAAACACTCTTTACCTGTTTCTTAAATCTTATATAATTTTTAAATGACTTTGCTTCACATTTAACTTTGTGTAAATTCCTCAATCCTATCACCTTTAAAGAATTTATATGTGAGTCATTTAAACGACTTAAAAATGTGTGTGACTATCACTTGAAAGTTCATATATATTGGGGCACCTGGGTGGCTCAGTTGGTTAAGCGACTGCCTTCGGCTCAGGTCATGATCTCAGGGTCCTGGGATCAAGCCCCACATCGGGCTCCCTGCTCACTGGGGAGCCTGCTTCTCCCTCTCCCTCTACTGCTCTGCCTGCTTGTGTCTCTCGCTCTCTCTGTCAAATAAATAAATAAAAATCTTAAAAAAATTTTTTTTAAAAGTTCATATATATTATAAAGGATATAAGGCAAGAAATTTTAATAGGAATAACTAGTTCCTATACCAAAATTTGTAAAAGAACAGCATTCTGTTCTTTTGTGTGACTCTTTCATAATTCATGTAACCATTTCTCTATTGTTGGACATTTAGACTGTTTCTAAGTTTTAGTTATTAAAGCAACAACCCAGTGAACAGCTTTGACCATAAACCTTTTTGGGAGTATCTGATTATTTCTTTAGAATGTATTTCTAACAGTGCATGAGAATGCCCCTTAGGAGGTATTTGCTAATAAAAGGAAAAGAGGGGCACCTGGGTGGCTCAGTGGGTTAAAGCCTCTGCCTTCAGCTCAGGTCATGATCCCAGGGTCCTGGGATGTAGCCCCGCATCGGGCTCTCAGCTCAGCAGGGAGCCTGCTTCCTCCTCTCTCTCTGCCTGCCTCTCTGCCTGCTTGTGCTCTCTGTCTGTCAAATAAATAAATAAAATAAAATCTTTAAAAAAATTTTTAAAAAAAGAGAAGGTGAAATATTTTAGTGTCAAAGGATTTCTACAATTGTCAGTGAGCTCAGATATTTATTGGCATTTGTATTTAAATTGTAAATGTCATATGGCCAACTGTTTTTCTATTGCTATGCTTACTTTTTTCCATTAATTTATAATAACTGATTTTGAGGACATTAAGACTTCCTCCTCCCAATTAAAAAAATAAATAAAATGATAGTAAATAATAACAGTTGCCCTGAAAACTTTTGAGTAGCTGTAAGTGAAGTGTCAAGATTCTCCTTACATTTTTATTTTTTTTTAAAGATTTCATTTATTTGACAGACAGAGATCACAAGTAGGCAGAGAGACAGGCAGAGAGAGAGGAGGAAGCAGGCTTCCTGCTGAGCAGAGAGCCCGATGCAGGGCTCGATCCCAGGACCCTGAGATCATGACCTGAGCCGAAGGCAGAAGCTTACCCCACTGAGCCACTGCCCCTCTGCTTACATTTTTAAAAGGTCTCTCTTGGTGCAGTAGGAAGAACTGATTGTAAGACACAAGAGCAGCTTGAGGGAGACCAGTCAGAGGCCTGTTGCTGCCATTCAAATGAGAGATGATGGTGACCGTGGCTGGGACCGTAATAGAGATGGAGAGAAGTGTTTGGACTTGAATCACGTTTCAGAAGTAAAAATCACAGGATTTGTTGATGCGTGAGGAATGAGAAAAGAAAAGAATCGATGATTTCCAGATGTTTGGCTGAGTTAACTGGATGCCTGATGGTATCATTTAATGATATGGGGCAAGCTAGGGTGGAGGTAGGTGGTTTTGTTTTGGTTTGGTTTTTTGAGATGCTTATTAGACATTTACATGGAAATATCATGTGGACAGACAAGGGTAGAGTTCAGGTGGCTGTAGCTTGGTTGTCACTGGTAGACAGATTGTTTGAAAGCCAGCCTACTGGATGAGATCCCCAAAAAGAATGTGTACATAAAGAAGAAAAAGAGGTGTGAGAACACAGTCTGAGACATGAACATTTATAGGTTCAAAAGGAAGAGGAACCACAGAGAGGACCTACTTGTAGCCTGGGAGCTGAGAGAAAAACAAGGGTAATGTGATGGCAGCAAAGTGAAGGAAGGACGTGTTTCAAGGAAAAGGGATGATCGACCTTGTGGAATTCTTTGGAGAAGTCAAATAGAGTAGAAGCAGGATAGTGACTTTTGGGTATTGCCACCTGGAAGCTATTGGTACTTTTTTCCCTTTTTTTTTTTAAAGATTTTATTTATTTATTTGAGAGAGATCAGAGATCAGACAGAGATCACAAGTAGGCAGAGAGGCAGGCAGAGAGAGAGGGGGAAGCAGGCTGCCCGCCGAGCAGAGAGCCCGATGCGGGGCTACATCCCAGGACCCTGGGATCATGACCTGAGCTGAAGGCAGAGGCTTTAACCCACTGAGCCACCCAGGCGCCCCTTTCTGCCCCCCCCTTTTAAAAAAGAATTTTATTTATTTATTTGACACACAGAGAGAGAGAGCACACAAGTAGGTGGAGTGGCAAGCAGAGGCAGAGGGAGAAGCAGGCTTCCTGCTGCCGAAGGAGCCCGATACTGGGGCTCCATCCCAGGACCCTGAGCCTTTGGCAGATGCTCAACTGACAGAGCCATCCAAGTGCCCCGTGACTGGTACTTTTAAGAAGAGCAGTTTCGATGGAAGGATGAAGGCAGAAACTGGACAGAGGGCTCCAGAAGACAATAGAGGATAGGGCTATACCAGCAATGTAACAGAGTGGGTTTTCCTCTCTCAGGGAATAGCCACATTGTGGTACTCAAATGTTTACTAGACATTAGTTAGATCGCTTTTATTTCATGTGATCCACAACAACTATCAGCACATGGCACAAAGACTTAATTTTTCAGAGCAATGGAATAAGAACTAAAACAGGATTTTAGTTTGAGGGAATGGAATTCTCTACCGCATTTGTCTGTAGACTTTCAACCACAAATGTAGTGAATCTCCTGGACACTATCACTGTCACCGTCTTGGTTGTGATATGAGTTAAAGTAGAGCCATCTTATTTCTGTTTCGCTGCTCTTGGCATCATGATCATCAAACGCACCTTTAAATAATAAAGCCTTCTTCTCCCCACACTTCCGGGGTCTTCCAACCCATTCCAAAACTAGAAATTACTTGGGCAAAAGGACTCATGACCTCTAAAAATGTTTAATGATTGAATCTTTGGACCCATGGATGACAAAGGACAGTGACAGGGGGCACTTCCCATTCTTCCCAGTTGAGGTACTGGAATAGGCTGGATTTTGTGCCAGCCAGTTAGTTCCCAGCTATAACGATGAGTAGAGTAACTTTGTAAATTCCTTGCAGCAGTCTCAGGCGGGGTTCCCGCTGCTAAGGTGGAGGACTATGTGGTGGGGCCAGGGGGTGGTAAGTTACAATAGGAGCTCTTCATTTTCTAAACCTTTGGCAAACTGAGTGAGATACACATACGCGTATGTATATAATTTTAACTGAAGGTGGAAGAGACATTTTGGAGACAATTGAGCAGATTAACAAATAGTATTTGTATACATGTAACTAAAACAGTAATTTATCAGGTGGAAGGCAGATGGGGGGAATAAAATGCCAACCTGTATCTACAGTTGGGTTGTGTTGATGATGAAGTACTGTTTATTCAGGGCCAGGCTAGCTTGTCAGCAACATAAGAGCTGCAGTAGCACATGACTCCCTGCGTAGCTAGAAGACAATAATAAATTATCTCCTATGCAAATAGCACCGGCATAAAAGCAGAACAAACAGACTCTGCCTCCCAGATTCCTGAAGGTTCTCACTCACTCCCTTGTTTGACGCTGTTTTCAATATGATGCTGCTGACACATTCCTAAAGCCATGAAGATCAACTCTGGTTTGGTCAGTTACATGAGGGTAGACAGGACATAGTTGTTGACGACTGCCATTTTGGAAGTAGAGTAACATGAAATATGCCCAAGCGATTCACGTGACTCTTTGTTTTTTCAACACTCGGTATGGTTGTATGGGTTTGGGGGCCACCCAGAGGAGAACTGGGGATCACCCGAAGGAGCTTGATTCAAAGAATCACTTGATTTTCACATAATGAAAATAATGTGAATCTTGAACCCAATCCTTGACCTGATAAATGAGATATTCTAGCAAAGTGGCTCAGAAACACACACCCACCTTGGGGTGATTTTTATGATGAAGGTGGAATGAGGAACAAGGAGCTGAAGTGTGACTTAATAAAAGTCCCAGCAAAGTGACAGCATTAAGAACCCAAAGAAAGGGGCAGAAGGAAATATATCAAAGAATATATGCCTCCCTTTTTGAAATGGCTTTTCAATTTCCAATGTACTTTCAAATCACCCGGGATTTTTGGAGAATACACTTTCTGCTTCAGTAGATCTGGAGCGTGGCCTGAGACAGCATCCCTAACAAGATGCTTGGTGTTGTCAAAGCCTCTGGACTTGAGTCCCGCAAGATCCGAGAGCTGCCATTTGCACATGGAAGAATCCAAACAGATTGGAGTTCAGCCAACAGTTTGGAATAGCAAACGTTCCACAAGTATGGCTTTGAATAATGCTGAATCTACTACATCCTATTCTTGGGCTCAGCTACCAGTAAAACCTGCCTTTGTTCACGTGACCTAGCTGGGAGTCTGGTAGTAATGGTTATTATATGTGGAAAATCTCTTAGAAGTGTTGTATCTTCTTTCAAGGGTTTATGACCGTATGTGGGGGATTTTCTGTACCTGCTGAGAAAATATTTTGAAAGGGAAATTGCTAAGCTTTTTGGCCAACACCATTAGTCTGGGAGATGTAGGAGGTAAGATGTAGGTAGCTGCTGTCCATTCTTCTTTTCCTTCAGGACCATAGCTGATTTATAATTCATGATGGCAGAAAGCTCAGCACTGAAGTCCTCTTGAGGGACAAGATCAGTGATGATTTGAGATAATTTCGTTTTTTGAATGTGCATTGTGTATAATGTGAGGTCCAACTTAAAAATATATATCATTTTAAATATCTACTTCTATTGTGGGTGAATTTATTTTTTAAGTATCTAGAGATTGCTACTATGACACATGGACAATAAATAAAATATTTATTTTATTTATAAATTTTAAAAAAAATATTTATTTATTTATAAAATAAAATAAAATAAATAAAAAGCATGAAAACTGACAATATGCTTTCCGAGACACATGTTGCAAAAAGCTGTTGTATTTGAACATTGTAAATTTCACTACCAAGTCAGTACAACAGATCCTTGGTATTCACCAACAATGTATCCTGAGAGCTTTGTCAACTCCCACGTGCAATTTCTTCTACCTAAAAAGGGCAGTGTTCTCTGGAGACACCTAGTGAGAGTGGCTGCTGCAAAAGTAGGCAACAACCACTCCTTGAGGTGTGGAAGCTGGTGATGGGCTGGGCTCCCACACCTGTCAGGTGTCTCGTGTGGCGGCCTCTTGGGGGCCTCAGAGACTTTGACATTCAACTCAGCAGAATTACAGAATACATGTGTTATGGATATTTTAAGCAGCCGGTAAATAATCTGAGCCACAAATATGAAATCCACAAGTTTCAAAGAACAACCACATACAAACATAAATCTGGGCACAGAAAATGCCCTCATCTCTTTGCACTGAAGTGTCTGGCTCCTGGTCACAGTTATCTGGTGGGGGGGGGGGGCGGTGTACGTGGCACCTCCACTTCCTATGGTACATATTTCCATGTCACTTTAATACTTTACCAGTGGCACACACAGTTCTGATGCCTTTTATATCACAACAAAAATAAATAGAATTCTTCATCTCTCTTGAGTCCACATTGTGGTGATTTCAACTGAGTGGTGGGGTCGACTGTCGATTGTCTGTGACATATATATAGATATATATCATATATCAGATATATATATGACATATACATATCACATATATATTTATATATATAATTACAGCATATATATATATATATGCTGTGATAGAGGGTTATGTAACAAAGGCTGATTTTGTGTGTCTGTCTCTCCAGTCATTCAAAAACATTTTTTTTGAGGGGCGTCTGGGTGGCTCAGTCATTAAGTATCTGCCTTCAGCCTGGGTCCTGAGCCTGGGGTCCTGGAATTGAGCACCGTATTGGGTTCCCTGCTCATCTGGAAGTCTGCTTCCCCCTCTCCCTCTGCTCCTCCCCTGTCCCACTGCTCATGCTCACTTTTGCTTGTTCTCTCTCTCTCTCTCTCAAGTAAATAAATAAAATCTTTAAAACTAAAACAAAAACATTTTTTGAGCAACTGGTATATGCCAGGCATTAATATTAGGGGCTAACGTCTGGTCTTCAATTCCTTCCTTTAAGAAAGAGAAACAACTATGCCAACAAAGTCGTTCTCATTGCCCTTAATAAAACTGAAAAAGGCCAGCACATATTGGAGATGATGTGAGCCGCAGGTTTGTGGTCATGGGCTCCTTTTCCACAATGATTCATTCCTTCATAGCTATCACGTAGAGCAAAAAGATCTGGTATCATAGCCCTTCCATCAATCTCCAGACTCCTACACTGGAATAAAAAGCATACAGTTAACTTAGCTAGAGTCATCTTATATTCTTCTTGGCATCATAATTATTACTGGGTAACAATTATTTAAAAAACAACAATAATTTCCTTCTATTTTTCTGGCAATAAGTTGTAGCAATAGCCAGCAGCTATTCCTAATCCTGTGAACAATAAAAGGAAAAATATTTTTTACAAAGCCAATGTTCGAATAAATATTTTAGGAAAAAACTCAAGACATTTGTTACTTGTCCAAATTATCTGAATAATGGCCAAGATGCCTGGGGCGCCTGGTTGGCTCAGTAAGCTAAGCCTCTGACTCCTGGTTTCAGTTCAGGTCATGATCTCAGGGTGAGATGGGGCCCCAGAGGGCTCTGTCCGGATTGGGGAGTCTTCTTGGGATTCTCTCCCCACCTCTCTCCCTCTGTACCTCTTCCCCTCCCCCCCCCCCCAGCTCATGCACACCCACTCCCATCCTCTCTCTCTTAAATAAAAAATACTGGCCAAGATTCCTTCCTTCCTTGGGCTAGGAAAACAAACAAGCAAAGGAGTTTTAAGCCATAGCATGAAAGTTTGCCAACTCGTGTGTCTGATAAGAAATACCCGACACGACCCATCACAACATGGGACCCATTTGTGGCACAGCTCCTGAGGCGAGGCAGTCTGACATTAATATCAATGGCCCTGTTGTTGTTTCAGAACTGTATGTTTCACAGCAATATCAGCAGTGACTTGAAAGCATTTGCAGACAAGTTCGGCTTTGATGTCCTCATCCTCCTGGCCAGCTACCTGTCGGAGGAAGAGCAGCCCAGACGGCAGATCGCTGTGTATTCCCAGAACCTCGAGCTGTGCAGTCAGGTAAGGACCTCCATCACTCCCGCCCTTTTGCTTCCTAACCTGCTGCTGTCACGACATGCGGCGGGACTTGGGAACCGATGAGCGGCTCAAGGAAATGCGCCTGAGAGATAAGGTCCTCGAGAAATGTTGGGGGTATTTTGCACATAGGGCCATTTCTGTATGTATGTATTTCTAGTTAAAAATTTTCAGAGTCTTTGTTTTCAGTTTTGAGGCTCTGTCACCCAAAAATCACCTAATCAGAATTGGCAGTGAGATCAATATTGGCCCTTTAAAAAAAAAAATCGAGGTGTAATTGACACCTATAATTAACATTATATTAGTTTCCAGGGCACAACATAACGAGTTGATATCTGTGCATATCGTGAAGCGATCACACCACAGGAGGTCTGGTTAACGCCCATCACCAGGCGTAGTTACAAGAAATGTTTTTGTGTGACGAGGACTTTTACGACCCGCTCTCTTGGCGACTTTCAAATATCTAATAGGGCATTACCAACTGTAGTCGCCATGCTGTACATTACACCCTCAGGACTTACGTTTTGTAACCGGAAGCTTGTACCTTTTGGCCTCCTTCACCGCCTCCCCCTCCCCGCCCATACAAGGCCTTTTAATTTAATTTTATTTTTAAATGTATTTTGTAGTCAAGTACAGTTGACGCTCAGTGCTACATTAGTTTCACGTCTAGAACACGTAACTGGTGATCTAATGCTTTGATCACAATTGGCTTGTCTCTAAGTACTAAAATTCTGACCGGGTAATTAGCTCCTCTTGGTTGACAACTGAATTTTTTAACCCAATGTTTCGGAAATAATGTAAGAAGCAGACGACATTAATCAAAATAGGGCACTGGCTATACCAAACCAGGTGTATTTAACAACCAGTAGGAGTACCTACATGATTCATTATAACATGGACATGAACATACAACAGTTTCGTCCCTGTCTTCGCTCACTCACGGATTAGACGCCTGTCTCTTCGCCCGGGGCTGCAGGCAAAGTCTCGCGAGACTCCTTCCTCTCGCGAGACTCCTTTCTCTCACGAGACTCCTTTCTCTCGCGAGACTCCTTTCTCCTGCGTCCTCGCTTGCGGTCCCCCGAGAGATCCGTCTTGGCTGTATTGCGTGTGACTGTAGATGCTCACGGACTCTTTTGTGCATTCACAACTGCAAGTGTGAAAGAGGAAGGAGCTCCTCTCTGCTCTGGCCAGATGTGTTTTGCAGCCCCCCGCTTCTGACCCTCACACCCCTGTGCATTCTATTACCAGCCTGTGGCTTTTTCAATGCTTTGACTCTGCACTGAGTTTCCAAGCTGAATTCTGTGTCTGGTCACTGGTTTCCTAGGGACCGACTTACACCTCCTAAGCCTCCAATACAGTGGTTTTCAAATCGCTTTAGTAGCAGAGTGGTTTAAAAATTGGTTAATCTCAAACAGACAAAAGTCGACGAGCCGGTGAAGGGGTTAGAAGCTCTGGAGCCGGCTGGGCGCGCCTCTCCTCTTCCCGGTGCCCGCCTCCCACCACGTGAGAGACAGCTCTTGAGCCGACACAAGGTCAAGACTACCCTAGAGGAAACCTTCTGGGTCCATGTGACCACAGTTGGTTAAGGGTCAGCCTCTGCACAATTCACAGCATGGCTCCACCACCTGTCATCTGCATGGTGTTGGTCAGGGTATCTGACCTTGCTATGTCTCTGTGTCATCACTGGCAAAACAGGGACAAAAATCCCTACCTTGTACAGAATTATTGTGAGGATGAAAGGAGATAGTGCACATAAAACTCTTAGAACTGTGCCTGGCATATGGAAACAATAAATGTGAGTAATTATCACTATCTATGTGATCCCCCTAATTATTTTCAGTGTTGTTGCTCTCACCTCCGCTATTCCTGTGGGGCCATTTCAAAAGCCCAGTGGGCAAAATATCCCTGACATTTCCTAAAAATCATAGAGCTGTGGCCCGGTTCCGGCCTCTCACCAGTTGTCACACCTTCTCTTGGCTTCCAAGGGCAGCTTTGTCTGTTCTGGGCTCCATGCTGATGCTTTGAGGGGGGCAGGAAGAGATAGTTGGGGCTTTTGTGCTATTGGAAAGCTCCACCCCTGGCAGCTTTCTCTTTCTTATTTTCTCCTTTGCCTTATGAGGCAAAGGCTTTTAGAGGTAAAAGAGGGTCCTGGGTTCCTCCTCCTGCTCCATTTCCCTTCACGCCCATACTCATCCCACCCCCACTTCTTCTCAGCAACCAGCATTATCTCGGCTTTTTGCAAACTTGAGTTTCGCTCCTGTTGGAAGATGATATTATACTACACCAAGGAAAGGATTTAAATGGTTTAAATCTCATAACCTGTAACACTCAGAAGCAAACAACACTGAGCAGCAGGATTTTGAGTTAAAAGAAAAGCTGGTTTGATGGGATTGTAGAAAGAGGTGGCAGTGTTTTAAGTGGGATTTTCTGTGTCTTACATTACTCGGTCTTCAGTTGTTTGAGATCTTCTTTGTAGAACGATGCACATAGGTTAATTTTATATTGAGAAAAACTAAGAGAGACAAATTGCAAAGAGCAGAGTGCCTAAGTGCTCACACAAACCCCTGTGCCTCCCTAACAGATCTGCTGTGAACTGGAGGAGTGCCAGAACCCTTGCCTAGAGCTGGAGCCCTTTGAATGTGGCTGCGATGAGATCCTGGTGTACCAGCAAGAGAACCCTTTGGTGACCTGTGATCAGGTGGTTCTTCTTGTCAAGGAAGTCATCAACAGGAGGTGTCCAGAGATGGCTTCCAACAGCCGGACGTCCTCGACCGAAGCTGTGGCAGGCAGCGCCCCACTGTCCCAGGGATCTTCCGGGATTATGGAATTGTATGGCTCCGACATAGAGCCACAACCCAGCTCTGTAAATTTCATAGAAAACCCTCCAGATCTGAGCGATTCTAACCAGGCTCAGGTGGATGGGAACGTAGACCTCGTCAGCCCCGATAGCGGCCTGGCCACCATTAGGAGCAGCCGTTCGTCCAAGGAGAGCTCAGTTTTCCTCAGTGATGACAGTCCAGTGGGAGAAGGTGTGGGACCTCACCACAGCCTTCTCCCGGGGTTTGACTCCTATAGTCCCATCCCCGAAGGAGCAGTCGCTGAAGAGCACGCCCGGTCTGGAGAACACAGCGAATCTTTTGATCTCTTCAACTTTGATCAAGCACCCATGGCTTCTGGGCAGTCCCAACCATCTTCCCATTCTGCAGACTACTCTCCCGCAGACGACTTCTTCCCCAATAGTGATTCATCTGAAGGACAGCCCCCCACCGGACCTAAAGAAATCAGTGGGATAGGGATGGACATGTCTAATTATTCATCCAGTTCGCTTTTGTCAGGGGCTGGCAAAGATAACCTTGTGGAATTTGATGAGGAGTTTGGTCAGAGACAAGAAAGTCCCCGGGATCACTCTGAAAGAAATTTGAGCCTGACAGGTTTTGTGCGAGATAAATCTCCTTCACCAGAAAGGCTAAAAAATATTGGAAAGAGGGTCCCACCAACACCTATGAATAGCTTTGTAGAAAGCTCACCATCTACCGAAGAACCAGCTCTACTCTATCCAGATAATGTGACCCAAAAAACAATAGACACAGGTCACATCGGGCCACCTCAGACCCGTGCAAGGTGCAGCAGCTGGTGGGGTGGTTTGGAAATCGACTCTAAAAATATTGGAGATGCATGGAGCTCCAGTGAGCAGGAGTCTGTCTTCCAGAGCCCCGAGTCATGGAAAGATCATAAGTCAAACCCAGCGGATAGGAGAGCCTCAGATTCTATATTTCAACCAAAGAGTCTCGAATTCCCAAAGTCAAGTCCCTGGGAGACTGAGTTCGATCAGCCTGGGCTTGGCAGCAATAATATTCAAGACCGAAATGAGGACAATTTGCAGTTTGAGAACGTGCCCCCGGAGAAATCGAATTTGCCAAATGCTTCTCCTCAGGGAACAAATCACCTGATAGAAGACTTTGCCGCCTTGTGGCGTTCTGATCGCTCTCCCACAGCGATGCCAGAGCCGTGGGGTAATCCCACAGAAGATGGAGACCCTGCTGCTGTGGTGTCATTCCCAGCCTGGAGGGCCTTTGGTAAAGAAGATGGCACCAAAGCTCTGACAAGTACCTGGCACCTGCACCCAACCAGTGGTGAGACACCGTCTGTGAGGGACCCGAGCCAGTGGGCCATGGCAAAAAGTGGATTTTCTTTTCCTTCAGAAGACAATTTACCCAATGAGGCAAAGAATAAAGAAATCTGGGGCCAGAAGAACCACGACCCTAGGGACAATATCCTTATATCTGGGAATCCCAGCTCCGATCTGGATCACGCGTGGAATAGTTCTAAGCCAACACAGGAAGATCAGAATGGTTTAGTGGATGCAAAAATTAGGGGGAAGGTGTATGAAAAGGTCGATTCCTGGAATCTTTTTGAGGAGGGTATCAAGAAAGGCGGGTCGGGCGCCATGGCACCGTGGGAAGATTCCTTCTTATATAAATGTTCCGATTACAGCACATCCAACATGGGGGAAGATTCCGTGCCTTCCCCCTTGGACACCAACTACTCCACATCTGACTCTTACACGTCGCCAACATTTGCTGGAGATGAAAAAGAAACAGAAAACAAGCCATTTGCTAAAGAAGGAGACTTGGAGTCAAAAGACGCCAACTCCACCATGGGAGAGATTGAAATCCCTCCTCAGTCCCCAGAGCAGCCACCTAGGAATCAAATTAGCTCAGGTCCTGGGAACCTGGAAATGTGGGGCTCCCCTGATGCAGATAATAGTTGTTCAATAAATATCACTCATAACTCCGATAAAGATTTACTCGAGACAGAGCCCACCGATGATAAGAACATCTCCCTGGACGATGACATTGGGGAAAGCAGCCTGTCCAGTTATGATGACCCCAGCATGATGCAGCTATACAATGAGACCAACCGTCAGCTCACACTTCTACACAGCAACACCAACTCACGCCAGGCGGTCCCCGATAGCCTCGACTTGTGGAACAGGGTGATTCTGGAGGACACACAGTCCACCGCGACCATCTCCGATATGGATAACGATTTGGATTGGGATGACTGCAGTGCCGGCGTGGCGATCTCCAGCGAAGGTCAAGCACAGGGATACACGGCTGAAGGTCCCGAACCTGAGACCCGATTTTCCGTGAGACAGCTGGAACCGTGGGGTGTGGAGTATCAGGAAGCAAATCAGGTGGACTGGGAACTCCCTGCCTCTTCTGAGCATGGTGAGGACCCTCCTGCCAAGGAATATCACACCTTGAATGAAAAAAGCGGGCAGCTCATCGCAAATAACATTTGGGATTCCGTCATGAGAGATAATGACATGTCTTCATTAATGATACCAGGCCCACCATACGTTACAGATTCTGAACTACACAAGTCACCTCCTGAAACTCCCAACTCATCAGAAAAAATTAAGGACAGTTATATCCCAGAGGTACTAGAAGTTTCTGGAGCCAACGAGTCAGGAACACTTGATCCCGATAAGCAGGACGCAGGCAGAGGAACCCTGCCAAGGGATGCAGCATCCTGGGCAGCCACCCTTGAGAATCCGGGACATTTTGCACACTCAGATCCATGGAAAGGTCCTCACTATGGACAAACCGAAGGTGAGGAGGAAGCCCGTGGAGCTGTTGGTAGGGAATGCCTCAATGAGGAGGAGATGCTGGATAGAGCCTCGGAGATTTCTGGAAAAGGGCCAAGCGACCAGGAATGCTCTTCTCCAGTGGCATCTCAACATCAAGAAATCTGCGATGAATCGGGCAAAATCAGCTCTCGTTCAGTCACTTCCAGTCCTCAGAATGAGGAACCCCAGGAGGTTTTAGAGTACGAGAGCGACTCCTACAATCCGGATCCCTGTGATGGTCACACAGACCTGCAGGCCCAAGAGATCTGCGGAAGGCACCTCATGGATCACAGAAATTCAGGGGAAACCACAGCAATTTCAGGTGGGCTGAAATTAACAAAAACTGTGTCTTTACCTGACATGGATCTTGAGAAAACTGGAAAATGTAATGTTCTGGAACCAGAGAGAGTGAACCAAGAACCACCCCATGAATGTCCCCAAAGCCTTGACATTTGGGAGGCCTCTATAGACAGTGACACGCAGGTCAATTTACCAAGTTCTGAGATAACTAAGAATCCTGAAGTCGAGAGTACCGAAGACAGTCCTCCAGGAGCTGACCCATCAGGAAATTATCGCAGAGACAGTATTTCTAGTGAGTACACACATTCCAGCGCATCCAGTCCTGGCCTAAACGATTCTTCAGCTGCATTGCCTTCCTGGGACCAGGGACCCAATACAGGGCATCAGAAGCAGCAGCAAGATGATTGGAGCCAACAGAATCACCAAGAATCTGCACTAATTACTACTGACAATCAAGTAGAAGTGATTCCTGAAATGCAGGACCTGGAGAAAACCAGAATGGACAGGTCAGAAAAGAGCTTAGATCACAAGGTTCCTAAATTTTTAGAGATTTGGAATGATTCCTTAGATGGCGATTCCTTTTCCTCTTTATCCAGCCCAGAAACAGGCAAATATTCAGAATATTCTGCTGCCTGTCAAGAAGGAAATCTAGTGGTTGGCTGTCAGGAGAAAAACGAGCATGAAATTTCTAAAACTCTGCAGCCAGAGGAGGCCAGGATCATGGCAACAAGCTCAGGTTCTGATGATGATAGCGTAGGGGATGAAGAGTCAGGGGAGAAAGAGAGGCATCTGGGCACTTGTCAAGCTGCTAAGCGTGAACCCAGGGCTTGGGATTCACTGAATGACCCTAATAAGTTCTCGGCCACAGCTGATCCCAGTGATGAATTTTCTGCCTATGGAGGCAATTCAGAACCAACAAAGTCAACTCCGTTCTGTGACGATCAACAGAACAGCCCCGATCACTGGAGTTTCTCGCCACTAAAGGAGAGTGAACTGCAGATCACAGCAGTGGAAAAGGAGATGAGATCTCCGGAAACAGCGAAGACAGGAGATACCCTATGGCAAATCTCCCCCCAAAGTGAATCGAAGAATGAGAATTATTCTAAATTGGAAATGCTTGGCTTCTCAGCAGAGAGCACTGAGTGGTGGAATGCCTCTCTACAAGGAGGACAACCAATTGAGAGTACATCGGAAAGGGAATTACCTAGCTCAAGTAGTGTGTTAGAGATGAGTTCTTCAGTGTACCAAAACTTGAGTCCCTGGGGAGTACCCATGCGAGGTGATA